>CAUYRH010162420.1:0-21469 GCA_963574655.1 Perodicticus potto | reverse complement strand
TTTTATTAAATCATAATTGTGTACATTGGTGCAATCATAGGGCAGAATGTGCTTCATATACAATCAGAAACATTTTGATCGTACTGTGAGAGATAGCATAAAGAAATCTGAAGATAGTTTGTGGAATGATTGGAATCCTAAGAGACTACAACAATTAATGCAATTTAAAAATATTCTAAGAGTAACAAAATATTTTAAGTGCCAATGCTGAACACTGCTAAGTAAATTCCAGATGCTGTACTGAAGGAAGATAACAGTGACCAATGGACCTAAAACAACTAAAAATAATTGACCTTTTTCAAGTACAAATGCTAAAAGTATCCCCAAATGGCTGTAATTTCAAAGTATGCTTAAATGCTGGGTACAGGTGGTGCTTTAAATCTTTGGTTGCCAAGTGCTTTGATTTGTATCTAATTTAATATTCATATAGACAACACCACATTTTTCTTGAGTATTCCATTTTAATTATAAATACTCATACTTTTAACCAATGTGGTCAGACTGCAAACTTCAAACATGTCAGTTTAAGTGGAGAATTATAAAACTGGTACATAAATACCTTCTATCTTTCTTTGTAAAGGACATGTATGTATGTTAATTTGCTAATCTTTCTATGCTAGTCCTTAAGAACCCACTAACAGTTAACATGTAGAGCTGCTATGTATTCTAAGGAATATTCCATCATCAAGTTTTTGTCTTTAAGTATCTCTCACCAATACTGGGTGTTGGTCCCAAACCAATCTATAGCCAGGAAAGAACTATTAATTACTTGGCTTAAGAATTAAAAGTTACAGAAAAAGTAGAAGACAACATGGATCCTGAGAATCAGGCACTAGGGTCTGAATATCACTCATATATATGCCAGCTATGTGGGCAAAGGGACTGAAGCTTCAGTTTACTCATCTATAAAATGGATAAAACTACTTACCTCAAAGGGCTGCTGTAAGATTAAATGAGATAAAACATACACAAAGCACTTAGCAAAGGTACACCTGGATGTGCTCTGGGGTAATTTTAAAATTATTTAACAATGGGTTTTAGCATTAGTGATAATCTCCTGAGAAGGGACCCTCAGAACGGACCACTGGCTATAAATAAGCAGCTGGCTGACTTGGCGTGGACACTAGCTGAATATCATCAGTTCTATCATGATTATTAGTTGAAAGAAGCACCTTCTTTTCCTTACTTTCTCTTTAAAGAAAACACTTTATCCCTATAACTAAGGAGAAAAGGGACCCACCAGGCTTATTCAGGTCTCTCAGTCTATACCAGAATGTTCCTTTCCTTAGAGCACTGAGTGACAGAGGGTTCCACCAATGTGATACTAAAATCACAATGTGGCTGTTAAGGTCTTCATAAATATTTATTTAGACTGTATATTCTCTAGAGAAATCCTTTTATTTGTATACTTGTCACAAAGTACTAAGATTGCCCACAATTGTAATGCTACAGGGGAAATAGTTCAGATAAACCAAATTTGTAATCTTTGAACATGTTTAAAAATAAAGTAAAATAAAACTCATAAATATTAAACTGCCATATTTAAACAATTTAGATGAAAAAGGCACACAGGTTTTACCTGAAGGGATCCATCAGCTGTTCTTCCTTTAGTCTCTCTTGGATTACGTGGACGATTATCTGTTCGGGAGTGATCGTCGTTTCCTATAGGAATGTTTTTTAAAGGTTCAACAGTTTCTGATTCTGAAATGCTTAACGAAAATGCTTTATTCTTACATCCTCTATTCAGACCAACCATAGAATCTGAAATATTATCAATAACCTAGTGATTCCACTTTCATGATGGCCAATAATATAGCCTGTTACTAAGCAACAGAATATTCCAAAGATATTAAAATTCCACACCTGGCTAAGCGCCAGGAACTCAGCAGCTAGGGCGCCAGCCACATACACTGGAGCTGGCGGGCTCGAATCCAATCCTGGGCCTGTCAAACAACAATGACAACTACAACCAAAAAATAGCCGGGGATTGTAGCAGGCACCTGTAATCCCAGCTACTTGGGAGGCTGAGGCAAGAGAATCGCTTAAGCTCAAGAGTTTGAAGTTGCTGTGAGCTGTGACACCACAGCACTCTACCAAGGGCAACATAGTAAGACTCTGTCTCAAAAAAAATAAAATAAATAAAATAAAATTCTGCACCTGCTCCATTACAGGTCAATGCAAATTATTAATCAGATGCTGTTTAGAATCCTTAAAGAAGCTAACTAGTTGCCAGCGTTCATTCATATATTCTACATGAACCATAGGGAAGGCTGCCTAAGAAACAGTCTGTCACTTACTACACAAATGAAAGGCCAATCCTTTCCTATGATGATCAGCCAAAAACAGGAGAGATAGGATCTGAATAATACTTCACTGCATCACCAAGATTTTTTATGGACTTTCAAACAACTATTATAATTCATCTTTATTTCTTAAAAAGGAAGACTGCTGTACCTTTGAAGCCTCCTCCGCGTCCTCTTCCTCCCTGTCCTCTTCCTCCTGCTCCACGCCGCCGCCCGTCTCCTCTGCGCAGAAAGCTCTCCCTCTCTTCCTCTGTTGGAGCTAATGACCAATCACTGAGTTCGTCTCTGTGGTCAGATTCTGTTTCAGAAGCATTTGATGCTTCAGAATTAGTTCCTATCGAGAGTTAAAAGTTATATACCATTGTCTGACTTTAAAAAAAAAAAAAAAAAGAGGTTAACAGAAACTTCCAGAGACTGTTTCAAGGGTAATCTGATACTCTTCCCAATTTATAAACCCACTAGTGTATTATCACCTTCCAATTTGTAAAAGAAATGATTTTAAATCCAAAATGAAGGGCTTTGCAATACTTGAGGTAATGTTACTTATAAACATTTTCGGTTCTTATTAAAAAGAAAGGTATTTTATTAGACACCTAAGTTTGAACCTGAGTATGTCACACTATTAAACATCTGTGCTCCTTTAAACATCTGTGCTCTCTGGAGGAAAAGCTGTCTAGAACAGCTAAATGCAATGCCTTGATAAATAAAACCTTTATAAAGAGAGCTCCTTTTGACAAGATTTGGCCCAGGAAAGTGGGAAATATACACATTCCTATAATTTTTGAGAGGGTAGCAAAGACAATGGTAACTCTCAGTAAAGGGTCTTTTGTGGGGTCAGGGACTGGATCTAAAGGGGGGTGTGCCTGCCTGATGTTTAGTGGACAACTTTCCCTCCCACTGCTAATGAATAATGATAATAAATAATTGTTATAATAAACTCTTTATGCCTAACAGGGTTAATGACCCTTAGGTTATGAGAGGAGTGGAAAAGAGCCCCATAGTGAGGTGAAAATCCATTGGTAAAAAGAACTGACTACTGGGAGAGGGGTTAGGGGTTGTTAGGTTCAAGGTTGGCCTTAGGACTAGGTGTCGCTCCCCAACTCCAGAGTATCAACTCTACTACCTCTCTCTTCCTCTGTTGGAGCTAATGACCAATTATAGCTTCACCATTATAGCTTCATTCCTGTGGATCTTGAAGACTTTTCCATCTTAAAGAGTTCCTTTTTGAAATGCAAATATCTGTGAGATGGATTACACCTTATACCATCATTAGCAAGTTTCATAGCAGATTCACAGTTGAGCAATAAAGACAGTAGGCACTGGCAGGTGGGGACCAGGTTCACTGAAAGGTACTGGGAGAGAAGAAAGAAGCACGGACAGAAGAGCTGGAAAGGCAAAGAGAAACTTCGCCTACTTCTTGACTGTGCCTAGGGCTGACTTTGGCCATGCCACTCAAAATCACCTTATGAGCCACAGGATGCAGACCCCTGATTTACACAGTCCATCCAGCAAGTATGACCAGCACATGCCTGACAAAAAATGAGCCACAATACACAAATGAAAAAAGTTTTGGCTATACAGTAATAAAATCAGGAAAGGCCTTAAGAAAGTCATTAACACACAAGGGCTTAAGCAGATTTATCCCCAATCAGAACATGGACAGAACTCACACCTGCCCTATGAACTCTGTGTGTTATTATCAGGTTTTTACTCTACATGTGTCACGCAACACAATCTGACCCACTGTGAATTGGAAACCAAGTAGTGAAAAATTGTTATAAGGGGGTTCTAATGAATATTAGAGATTAGCAGCTATTAAGTCTAGGAACAATAAAGTTACTGAGTAAAATGCTTAGTTTGTACCTGAAGTATATCCAGGACCGCGTCTGCCGTGCCCCCTATTTCTGTAAGGTCTACTACCTCGACCCATTCCTTGACCATCATCAGTCACATAGCCTTTTTCCTTATCTGTACGATTTGGTGGTGGTCTAGAACTAGCTCCAATCTGTCGCAACTGCTCATCAATTTGTAATCTCTCCAAACGCAACTGGTCTACTTCCTATTTAAAATATACAAGATAACAGTAAAAATAATTTGACATTTTACTTAATAAAACCTTTCTCCTTTTCATCAGATAAAAAGTATACTGGAAATATTTCAATTTCAGTTCTAAATTTACAGTTAAATACTGTTACACAGAATTATCAGGAAATTGAATTGTCTCCTTAAAAAGAAAATTACTATAGATAACAGATTATAAATGTCCAGAATTAGAGATATAAACAAAATACTCAGCATTAAAATTATACTGAATAAAATTTAAAGTTATTTGATTTGGCACTATTATCCAATTATACTACTGCGAAGGCACAGATATGCTACTTTGGGGACTTCTTGATGATAGGATATTGAATAAAACAATGTTACAATGTACAAAGACAGATAAATGACATTTAAGGTTTAACCAGGTAACCTTAAAAATTGCACTTAGTAAATAATCTTAATTAAAATAGATTTGCCAGTTAGTATCCTAATTTTAAAAAAGCATTGAGTTTGGGCCATCTTTTGTTTTAAAAGAATATATATTACTATATTAGGCATTTAAATGTGACAAAGAATAATTATTTTTCATGGACTAAAATGGCTGATATTCCTTATATGAGGGGGAAAAACCTATTTAATAGCTGACCAAAACAGCTAGGTCTTACATCATGCCTTGAAAACCTTTTAAAGACTAGAATAAGTATGACAAACAATATACATCTAGTTAATTAAAATAAATACCTGGGGTCTACTGACAGACCCTAACCTTTATAGAAAGTGCTTCCAATATGTTGGGTTCTGTTAAATCCAGATGAAGTCTAATTTCTAACCCTTCTCCTTACAATCTACCCATAAAAATCTCATTTATTGGCTACAGGGAATCAGATCTATAACTATAGTACTGGTTATCAAGTAGATGTTATCATAGAAAACTGTCCATATGAATAATCTCATTGGAGAAACACCTATAATGCTAAGTTTCTAAAATCTTATTGTGGCAGCTTCTGAAAAAGAAATGTCAAGTAAGGATCTAGGTGAATTTTATATGTGTTCTAAAACAGAATTTGTTTTACATAGGACTTGAGCAAAGGAGAGACTGCAGCTGATTGAGTGGCTTCCTCCAAAGGTATAGTAATAGCTCCTGGAATGGGTATATCTTGCAAAACAGAATGGCAATCCAGGTTATCTCACTGGGGCAAAGCAATCACCTTTTGGTGAGAAATGCCAGGCCCAAAGAAGGGAAGATCTGGTGATGAGAGAATGGCAACAGAACAGCTGCTGATAACCAAAAAAGGTAAAAATTGTAAAGAATAAATCAAAACACCTAAGAAAGAACATTAGTCAACAGAATAAGGGATTTGATACAATATAATCCTAACTGGCCAGGTCTCATAATTATTTAAGCTAAGAATATAAAGAAAAACACATAAAACAGATTACACATAAAACACAGTGTAAAACAAAAACAAATAAGCAAATCAAAGAGGTATCCTGCCCATGCAAACCTTGCTGGATGAAACCTTCCCACTATTAATTATTAACTGACCACCATAAGAATGAATGACCACGGTTAGCTATGGCACTGTTTCTCTCTTTCACTCTTACTTACATACAAGTAGAAATTATTTACTTCTTATTTCTTTCAAGAAATCAGCAAAAAAATTCTTAAAGTAGTGCCATAAATAAAAAGAGTTGAATTATTTTTAAAAGACTATTTAATACTGTCTATATTATAATTTTGATATGTATGGATTTGAAGAAGAAAATATAAAAATGAAGTGCATAAGATTACATTTCATTAAATCATAGAATATTTTGGCCAAAAGTAATTTCAAAAAGCATTTAGTCTAGGAAAGTGACTTGCCTAAAGATACACAGGTAGCTCATGGCTGTAGAAAGACTATCAGAGAAAATCACTGAATTCTCAATCCAGTGCTCTTTCCAGTGTATTCTGTAACCCTCCTGGTTCTTACCTTCCAGTTTGCTATTTAGAGGAGCCATAACTCTACAAACGCTAACTAAAATGGGCATTTACAAGACACAAATAGTTTGTATTTTGAATAACAGTATAGATTAAAAATACAAAGGGTAAACATTTAAACAGAGGACTTCATGAAATGCTGAGATTTCCTTGATGGATAACATAAAAGGGACAACAAAGGTCAAGTGCCATAGACATAAAATTTGACCTGGAAAGAACCCACAAAAGCTAGAAATGATCAATGGGATTAAAAGGCTATGTAGACAATTACTTAAAACGATAACAAGGGTTTAACAGAAGAACAAAGGGAAATGGAGCACTGGTATATAAGTCCTTAAATTTATAATGATGAAAAAATGTTACGTGTTTTCAAAAGGAATATAAACTGAACAACATCAGTACTTTCTGCTACTATCTTTTACAGGTCATACATTGTTATGCACAGGCTGAAGAGATCCTAGCAACTGAAGTATTTACTATAAAGTTTTTATATTTTAGTACAAAAGGATTAGAAGTTGAAGTTCTTTCTGTTCTCACCTTTAAATAGTTCAGGTGATAATCCAAAAGAACAGTTGCATTAGCAATGCTGTCCTTTGTTCCCACAAAAACAAAAGGTACCATACCCTGAAAAAGAAATTGCAATAATGATTTCATAAAATTAATGATAGATTAATCTGAAAAATGAGTATGACTGAATCCCTAGCACAGGGTCTAAAAAATAGCAGGTACACAAATGTCTGTTGAAAATACAAATCAACATATGAAGATAAAAGTAAATTTGACATACTTTAGACATCTTTAGTAAATAAGAACAGATCAATACAGCAACCCCTTAAATGCATGATTATTATATTCTAGAGACTACTGTAAAATGCTGCCAAAACCACAAATTATATGCAAGCTTTAACATGAGATGCATAAACAAAATGAATAATTTAAAATGTTCTAATTCATTTACTATAGGCTTTACTGAAATCAAATGCTTCAAAAAAAAATTCAAAATTGTAAACCAGGTGACAAAAGTGAAAAAAAAAAAAAAAGATCAATTTTGTTAACTAAGCCAACAGAATACAAATAAAACACAAAATAAATTAGGATACATAAAAATGCACTGATTAATCTGTGAGAAAAAGAAATCTAGGCCCATCTATGAGTGTAAAATTTGGCAACCCCACATACAATTCAATAATATAGTCTGAAAATTTTAAATGGCTGAACAACAAGAAAAGTTTGATCTCTCTATGGATATTACTTAATATAAGAATAGATTTTTTAAAGGCATATACTAAAAATTTACACTTCCAACTTGCCTATACAAACTATGAGGAAAAAAACCATATTTCTTACCATAAGGTATAGGGAAGCCTAGTGACAGCTGGTGGTAATTATAACAAAACATTCAAAGTTGAAAAAAGTTCAACATTTTGCTATTAAAGACATATACACGTTTATTGATACTCGTAAACGACTAACGAAAAGCATAAAGTAGCTTTGATGTAGATTATAATTAATATTCTATACAAAGTTAAAAGGTGTAACAAGTGAAGAAGTTGAGCTTTGATCAAAGTACCATTCTTTTATAAAGAGCAAGCATTTGATATGTGTGGCTACTTTTGGGCTGTTTTTGCCTGCTTGCTTTCAGTATACAGAATCTTAAAGGTATGTGAGGGCAGGAACAGGTTTTTCTTTTACCCTCCACATGAAGGTGGCTATTGATGGGGAACAAAACTGAACAATTATGAAATACAGCTTACAGACTGATCATTCAGCAGTCAAGGCACTACGTTCTGGTAGCAATGACCACCTGAAGAATCAGGTGCCATTGAAAACCCATGGGCTTCATACGGATTTTTGTCTTACATCAAATAATATATGAAGTATAGAAATAATCAGACCTATGAATTAGGTATCTTTTCTCAAAAACATCATTTTTGGGTCTTGAGGTTTTCCCCAATTATCTTTTTTTAATGAATCTGTTAACCATATAATTTCCCAAAATACTGTATGATGGAATGCTGTATCCATCCCTCGGGGTCAAATATCACCAAAATAAGCCTAAAATCCTATGTTACAGATTTAGTTAGACTGACTTTAAAGCAAATCATTTAAAAACATTTAGGCCGGGCATGGTGGGAGACTGAGGCGGGAAGATCTCTTGAAGCCAGTCATTTGAGACTTGACGAGGCAACAGAGCTCTACAAAAAATAATAATAAAAAAAAATAGCAGGGGTTGCTGGTACACATCTGTGTACCTCCACTCTGGAGGCTGTGGTGTGAGGATAGCTTGAGTCTAAAAGTTGGGAGGCTACAGTGAGCTGTATAATCTCACTATACTCCCTCCTATAAAAAAAAAAAAAAAGTTTCTCTTGCAACATGTTCTAAGGCCCATTCTAAGTTATGCACCTTGCCGGTGGACCTGAACAGTAAATTAAAATGAAGAAGGGCAAGATCAGAATGGTGGCTGTCAATATGGACACCTGGAAAACATTACTTCCTGTTCTGGGATAAGAACCGGGTTGCCTAGCAGAAAGGGATATCCAATCCACTTGCAATGACAGTCCTCTTTTTAAAATGGCACCTTTTCTTTTAATCTCCTTTGAGTCACAACATCTTTTTCCATAAACAGTCCTTGCCCTCAAGGAACTACAATGCGATTGAGGAAGATCAGTATGTAAATGTCTATGTGTAAGTGCTATGTTAGGGTTGAGCACACAAGAGCAGGAAAGGGGAAGGCTCTTGACCCATTCAGGGGCAAGTATACAAGAAAAGCTTTATAAGGAGTAAGATCAAAGTGAGGTGGCAAGTAGAGGAGGAAGAACGCTCTAGGCAGAGTAAACCTATGTGTGTGTCTAGAAGCAAAAGAGAATATGATGATGTCTGGAGAACTTGTTCAGTATGGGTCAAACTTGCCTACTGCAATAGGGAAGTCTAATGAGACAACACTGGACAAGTAACCGTGAAAAGCCGTATAAGTGGCATGGAGGCAACTGAGATTTATCCCCAGGGCAATGGAGCCACATACCCATAAACAATTCTCCATCAGCCCCCAACCCAGATGATTATTTGTTGTCTTTCTTAACAAGGGGAATAAACATTAACACATAAAGCTGAAAATGTATTTTACAAGGAACGTCTTCCTATCGGCCAACCCTGGAGCTCAGGCTTCTAGGATTCTCTGTTATAACTGATGAAGCCACCAACAGCTAAAGCAGTACACGGTGCAAGGAATACAAGTGATATCATTAACTATAACAAATAATGTACAGAAGCCTGAATGCAGTACTTTTACTGCAAGACTCTTAAACTCATTTCTAAACAGGTTAGTTCAAATAGTGAAAACTAGGCCTAATGTGGTGGCTCACGCCTTATACCTAGCACTCTGGGAGGCCAAGGTGGGTGGTTTGCCTGAGCTCACGGGTTTGAGAATAGCCTGAGCCAGAGCAAGGCCTGATCTCTAAAAAATAGCTGGGCGTTGTAGTGGGTGCCTATAGTCCCAGCTACTTGGGAGGCTGAGGCAAGAGAATCACTTGAGCCCAGGAGATTGAGGTTGCTATGATGGGATGGCACTCTACCAAGGGTGACAAAGTGAGACTTTGTCTCAAAAAAAAAATGTGGTAACTAGTTTCTAAAACATGGTTTTAAGTAACAACTAATACATCTAACAGAAGGTGCATTTTGAACTATGACACCTACAAAATTTAAAGAGATATAGCATGGGAAAAAAGTAAACCTTCAAAAGAAAAATGTGACCATTAAATGCAAGCCCCATTATTTTATGTTTATGGCATTTGTGGCAAAAGAATTGTCACTGTAAATAAATTGAAAAGTTTGTAACATTTTGGTTTGTAATATTTCATAGAAGGCACTCACATTTGAAAATAAAGAACACGAATAGCCTACAAGTCTAACCAAGGTAAATACTGAAAACACCAATTGTGAGAACTGAGGCAAAGAAATTATTTTAAGTGTAATTCAAAGTGACAAATAATTCTTACCCTCTGGACTTTTGTACTGCTTGGTTGAGAAAAATGGGCGCTGTTTTCCTTCGTATCTAAATGTTTTTTTTCTTCCGAGGGATTAGGTCCAACCCTTGAATTATTGGAAGGCAGGGAATTTGGTGGCATAATTTCCTTGGTAAAGAACACAAGATACAAAAGGGAAAAAAGAACCATTTTTTAAGACTTTATTTAACTTCATTATTATATTAATGATCAAATTTTAAGAATGCAAATTGTTAAAAATAATTTTGGCATATAAAATTAAAGTATGAAAAAATATGCAGTAAAAGACCCTAAAGGATTTAACTTCAGCTGAAAGTATTATTCACAAAACAAGGTTAGATAACATGTGAAAAGTATGGCATTTTGTGGGGACAGTATCTTAAACAACAGTACTACTACACAGAAGGGCACTTCCTCACCTCCCCACAACATACAGATAGCTCAATAGTTGATACTGAAAAGCATATACTCACGAAGGTAAAAGTGAAGGTAATAAAATTTAAAGGTAAAAGGAATGGAGAAGAGATATTATGCCCAGGAAAAAAATTAAAGTACACAGAATTAAACACACATACCACACAATCCCCAAACTAAAAAGCCAAAGGATGAAAGCCAGAAAACCTAATTGTGTTCCAATTTTGTCTTTGTCAGCAACATTAACATTTGGAAAGTATTTTATAAACAAAGCAATTCCACATATATATTCCATTCTCTTGTCATTAACACCTGACCCAGTGATGTATGTTTCTTATTTTAAGATTTTTGAGGCTGAGAATGTTGGCTCATGCCTGTAATCCTAGCAGTCTGGGAGGCTGAGGAGGGAGGATCCCTTGAGCTCAGGAATTTGAGATCAGCCAAAGCAAGACCCTGTCTCTACCAAAAATAGAAAAAAATTAATTGGGCGTGGTGACATGCACCTGTAGTCCCAGCTACTTGGGAGGCTGAGGCCATGGTACTCTAGCCCCAGCAACAGAGCAAGACTCTGTCTTATCCCCCTGCCCAAAAAAAAAAAAAAGTTTTTGATTATTTTTAAAGATCAGGAAATAAAAGTTAAATATGTTAAAGTGACTAATCCAAAGTCATACTATCTGAGAACAGATAGAGGCCATTATCTACAACTATAACGTTATAACATTAATTATATCGGGTAAGCTTGATAACCAGAATATGTACATTTGCATTATGTGCCTATTATAGAGGTCTCTAAATAAATTAAGAAGTCAAATAGAACAATAAAAAATGCTTACTTTTTCAAGACAAACCAAAAACATTCGCACTATAACATACCTCTTCTTGTGGGACGTTTTTTTCATTTTCAGCCTCAATCCTCACCCTCACAACTCCTGACTTGTCCACAATCTCCTGAATCAGTTTTCCATTTTTTCCTATTACTTTGCCTAAGAGATGAATAATTCACGTTTGGTTTTAAAAACACATACCTCAAACCAGTAAGCATATATATATATATATATGTGTGTGTGTGCGTGTATGTATTTGTATATATTGAATTATACAATTTCTAAACCAAAGTAGAGACTCTTTTCAAGAAGACAGGTAAATTGGTTTTTTGCTTAATTAGGGTATCACTGCTTAACCTTCTGTCAGGTACTACAGCCGATTCATACTTGGAAATTGATTAGATTATTATTTTTTTTGTTTTTATTTGAGGCAATTCAAAGATAGCCTCTTATTTTGCATAAAGGGCTACACTTTAAACCTACTGGTACTGTATTATGTATCACTCTTATTCCAAATTCTATAAAAGGAATTAAGGAAAATGAGGATAGACAATAGCAAATATATTTGCTTATTTGAAAATTTCTTTTAAAATTTTTATTTCAAAATATTAAGGGGATACAAATGTTTTAGATTACCTGGATTGCTTTCCTTTAAAATTTCAGATTATTATGAGGGTATAAAGGATTAGCTTACATCATTTCTGGCTGTTAGGTAAGGTCCAAGTTGTAGTTAAGCCCTTCACACCCAGGGTGTGTGCTATATACTCTGACATTGTGTATGTTAGGTGAGAGTTTACCAATCCCCTCTCCCCTCCACCCGCTTGTATTTATTTGTGTCTTTTGCTCATGTGGGCATGTAGTTGTTTATCAATTGCAGTGTTTTTCAACTTTTTTTATCTCATGGCACACTTGAACCTACAGTTAAGCTTCTGAAGCACACTTAAATTATATTGATCAAAAAAAAAAAAAGAGTTAAAAAAAAAAGAATATACTTACTGTTCTTTGAAGTTCTCTCAAAAATAATTAACAATCTTTAAAAATTTTTGCAGCACACTTAAGATCCTCTCACAGCACACCAGTGTGCAATGGCACATCAGCTGAAAATCACTTATCTATTGGTATCAACATTAGTATTGAATGCACTAGAGACTGCTTTTCCATTCTTGTGATACTTTTGTTAAGGAGAATGCTTTTGTAATAGTGGGGGCACCTTGAGCCTGGCTAAGGTATATTCAACAATATCAACATTTATCTGCATTTGATACATCTGCTTCTTTATCCATTGTAAATATTTGTAGAATTTTGTATGGTACATTTATAAAAGATACTCAAGTTTAAAAATGTCTTAAATAGCTACATATACATCTAAAAGGAATACAACTTCTTTGGGCCAATGTGTTAAGAGACTATTACTCCTGTGCAGTGCTCACAAATCATAGTGGGATATTAAATGGTGAAAGATTTTCACAATAGCAACAATAAAAAATAAAGTATCTAGGAGCATACTTAACCAAAGAGGTAAAAGACCTCTCCAGGGAGAACTACAAGTTACTTAAGAAGGAAATCACAGACGATGTAAACAAATGGGAAAATATACAATGCTCATCCATCACGGATCAGCAGAATCAACCACTGTTAAAATGCCTATGCTACCCAAAGTGATTTACAGATCCAATGTACTCCCCATTAAAATGTCAATGACATTTTCCCTAGATCTAGAAAAAATAGTTCTGTGCTTTGTATGGAACCAGAATAGAGCCTGAATAGCCAAAGCAACTTTAAGCAAAAAGGAGAAATCAGGAGGCATCATTTTACCAGACTTCATGTTATACTACAAGGATATATTAACCAAAACAGCATGGTACTGGCACAAAAAGAGACACAGTCCAATGGATCAGAACAAAAAACTCAAGATATAAAACTATCCTCATATTACCATCTGATCTTTGACAAAGCAGAAAATAACATACACTGGAGGAAAAGGACCCCTACTCAATAAATGGTGCTGGGAAAACTGGATAGTCATATGTAGAAAACTGAAATAGGATCTGTGCCTGCCTCCACTCACAAAAATTAATTCACAATGCATAACAGACTTAAACCCACGGCATGAAACTATAAGAGTATTCGGAAAAAATGTTGAAAAACTCTTCTAAATATAAGTCTAGATAAAAAATTTATGAAGCGATTCTAAAAGCTATTATAGCAATAGCAAAAATTAACAAATGGGACCTCATTAAAGTAAAAAGCACATCTAGGGAAACAACAGAGTGAACAGACAACTCACCGAATGGGGAAAAAAATATTTGCATGCTAAACATCCTATAAAGGGCTGATAACCAGGAATCTATAACAAACTCAAGCATATCAGTAAGAAAAATAGTCAAACAATGCCATCTTTTCAAAAGGTATAGACTAACAGCCAATAATCTTATAAAAATGCTCAATGCCACTAATCATCAAGGAAATGCAGATTAAAACCACAATTGAGGTTTTACCTAACCTCAGTGAGAATGTCTTTTATCAAAAAATCCCAAAACAACAGAGGCTGGCATGGATGCAGAGAGAAAGGAACACTTATACACAGCAGGACTGCAGGATAGTACAACCTCTATGGGAAGTCATGTGGAGATAGCTCAAAGAACTAAAAGTAGACCTACCATTTAAAATCCAGAAATCCCACTACTGGGTGCTTATTATTTTTTTCTTCACTTTCCCTAGCCCCCATCCACCCCTATTGGGTATTTAAAAAGTTATTTTAGGCCAGACACAGTGGCACACTCCCGTAATCCTAGCACTCTGGGAAACTGAGACAGGCAGGTTGCTTGAGGTCAGGAATTCAAGACCAGCCTGAGCAAGAATGAGACTCTGTCTCTACTAAAAAATTGAAAAACTAGCTGAAGTAGTAGTGCACACCTGTAGTCCCAAATATTCAGGTGACTAAGGCAAGAGGATTGCTCAAGTGCAGGAGTTTGAGGTTGTTGTGCGCTATAATGACACCATGGCACTCTACTCAGGGGTACAAAGTGACACTGTTTCAAATAAAAGTCCATTTTATCAAAAGACATGTGTACTCAAATGTTTATTACAGCACAATTCATAAACTCAGGGAATCAACCCAGGTGTTCATCAATACACAAGTGGATTAATAAAATATAGTATACTTAAGTATACCATCAAATACTACTCAGCCATAAAAACTGATAAACCGATACCTTTTATAACAAGCTGGATGGAATTGGAGACCATTCCTCTAAGTGAAGTATCACAGGAATGAAAAAACAAACACAACACGTACTCACTAACAAATTGGAACTAACTTACCATGTGGTAGTAAAACTCAACAGAAAGTAAGTAGGTGGGAGGGGGTATAAGGGAAGGAGTACATCCACACCTAATGGGTACAATGCACATTATCTGGGTGATGAACACACTGGTAACTTTGACTCAAACTGTATAAAAGCAATTAATGTATCCAAAACATTTGTACCCCTGTAATATTCTGAAATTAAAAAATAAAATAAAATAAAATAATGAAAGGTGAAAGGATGAGTCACAGACTACAAGCTTATGAGAACTCACTTAAATATAACTCAAAACTTGGCTCGGTGCCAGCCACATACACAGAGGGTGGTGGGTTCCAACCCAGCTCAGGACAGCTAACCAACTGCAACAACAACAACAAAAATTAGCCAGGCGTTGTGGCGGGCACCTGTAGCCCCAGCTACTTGGGAGGCTGAGGCAAGAAAATTGATTGCTTAAGCTCAAGAGTTCGAGGTTGCTGAGAGATGTGACACCATGGCACTCTACTGAGGGTGACATAGTAAGACTGTTTCAAAATGAAAAAAAAAAAAAAACTCAAAACCATTATGAAAAAGCTTAAAACTAGTTTAAGCACTCTTCAACAACATCTGGTAAAACTCACTTGAAGTGCCAGTAATGAAAAGACACTTGATTTTTTCCCTCATTTCATAAAATTCAATCATATACACAACTGGGAAATGACTGCTTTCACAGTCATCATCACACCAAGACATTACAAACATTAAGAACTACTGATTCTAGAAATCTGCTTGTGAACTACATCTGATTCCACGGGCTCACCCAAGGTAACCTAAGTATCTTTACATTGGCCATGTCCATTGTGTGCATGCCCCCATCATCTCATCTAAGGCAGAGTTGAAGAAAGAGGAATACAAATTTGCTTTGAGAAAATCCTAGATAAGAACTCAATGAAGGCCTTCTCACAGCAGGGTCTAGTGGCTCGTATAATCAGAGCATAGTCTAGGTACTCCTGCTGTGTGCAGCTGCCTCACTCACCCCATAACCTCTTTTGACTGGTCAGTCATGAGGAAAATGAACTGATAACCACTAAATCAGGACTCTCCCTCTACATCCCTTTTGCTAATTATTTCTGCTCTTCATCTCTTCAAAAAAAAAGAGGAAAAGTTGGGGAAGGGAGAACTACCTGGAGTCTTCCCACAGTTTGTGTTTAAACACCTATTATTTTCAGGAATAATGATTTTTTAAAAAGATCTAAATGGCTCAGCAAAAGAAAAAGGAGATTTCAATATGTTTCTGTCAAGATAATATTTTGGCCAGGCATGGTGGCTCATGTCTGTAATCCTAGCACTCTGGGAGGCCGAGATGGGTGGATCGCTTGAGTCCAGGTGTTCCAGACTAAGATGAGCAAGACTGAGACTCTGTCTCTAATAAAAATAGAAAAACTATCCGGGCATCATGGCAGGTGCCTATAGTCCAAGCTGCTGGGGAGGCTGAGGCAGGAGAATAGAGTCCAAGAATTCAAGGTTTCTGTGAGCTATGATATTATGGCCCTCTACCAGGATGACAGAGTGAGACTGTCTCAAAAAAAAAAAAATTAAAAAGATAATATCTTAACTAACCTAAGTACAATGTGTTAAATGTAGCTGATTGAATAGTTAAACCAATTTTTTGTCTAAGGAGGTAAAGGAAAGCACATTTTAAGGAAGATAAATCAGTGTACATACTGAAGGGAGTTTGTGAAAAATAGAGATCACAAAACATTGGGAGACTCAAACAGAACTCATGCAGTACAGATTATGACACCTCCTTAAAGAGCTGTCTTGTTTCATCTTACACAAAAACACTTTCTGAAAATTTCCAACATTCCCAGGGTTGCAGCAGATCATCTCTAAAACAGAATTCTCTCTTTTTACTAACTAGAAATAACAAAACACAAACCAGACTGATTTATTTCAGCAGGCCTTCCTATTACTTCTGGGATCCTCTTCTTCCCAGGTAAGACTTCAGGCAGAATCTACTTTTAGTATTTAATAGCATACAATCCAATTCTACCTTATACCATTATTCAAATTCCAAATGTCAATTTATTATAATCCCCATCTACTGAAATGGAGTTGAATAATGGAAAAGAAAGAAAAGAAGAGTCCCTTATTATGGTCCAAAACTATGCTAGATGTATATATACATACATGTATAATCTCCCTCATTTAATCATAAAAATTCTGTTGATGGGTGAGAAAAAGGTGACTCAAGGGGGCTAAGTCA
This sequence comes from Perodicticus potto, assembly GCA_963574655.1. NCBI lineage: Eukaryota > Metazoa > Chordata > Mammalia > Primates > Lorisidae > Perodicticus > Perodicticus potto. The sequence goes on along the minus strand of CAUYRH010162420.1, from coordinate 4,353 downwards.
ATTGCTTAAGGTCACACAGCTATCAAAGAATGAAGTAGAGACTGAAATCTAGCTCCAACCCCAATGCCAAAACACTTTCTTCTACCATCCTACTATCTTCAAAACAAACTTTAATGAAATCTGAGAAGTCTCTATCTGTTTGGTATTAATAAAAACAAAACTATTGGTTATAATGTCATAAGAATTCCTATATTTCTAATACATTAACTACAAAATTACACAATTGTTTGATAAACTGTAAAGAAAATTTCATTCATCACTCCACTGTCCTGAGATTACTTCACCTTGTGGTACACATACATTTTGTATACAAACTGGTGTGCAAATTACTTCAGTAACATTACACAGTCATGTTCTCTAGTGTACAGCTGAACTAATAATTTGGCATTATTTCACTAGTATTTCATGTACTTTATCTTCAAGCTAATCTTCTTCAGAAGAAAAGTATCATTTCTAGTATTTTTTTAATGACACAGGAAGATGTTTATGATTATATGCTGACCAAAAAAGCAGGCTTATAAGTATTGAAACTATGTAAAAAAATGCATGAGAAGTCCTTATTTTCTTTAAACTTTCTAAAGAACATGCATTACTTTTTTTTTGCAGTTTTTGGCTAGGGCTGGGTTTGAATCCACCACCTCCGGTATATGGGGTCAGTGCCCTACTCCTTTAAGCCACAGGCGCCGCCCAGAACATGCATTACTTTTTATAAACTATCATAATCTCAAGTTTAAAAGTAAAATGTATATAGAGAATGTCCAATTTTACTTACAAATTAAAAGTGTATATAGTTGTCTTGACAAAATACCTAGTTTTGATGTCCTGGGTGTACTGGTGAGGAGTTCCTAGGTTATTTGCTGAGATTCATCATGGCAAAGGTCATGAAACTATAGTACTCAAGTTAAAATGGAGAATTATCATTGATCTTATAAAAAGTCCCAGAGATATTTGGAGTTTCTTCTTATTATAGAACTTACTAGATTTAAGTAACCTATGTTACTTAATTAAAATGAATGTTATCATTTTATAGTCCCATTAGAAAAATCAAATAGTATTCTATTCCAAATTATAAAGCCCTCAAATATCATAATTATTTTGAAAAAAATATATTCAATTTTAAGATTCTTTTTTAGAAAAATACATGAAAATGAGGCTAGGCAAAACTTATCCTTTCAGGCATTAGTACATTCCAACTAGCAAAGCAGTCTCCTTCGCAAATCTGCTGAAAATGTAATCTTTGAGTACCATACTTACACCAAATATTTCTGTTCACTGTAGTAACAAACTATATTTCAAAGATTATGTTTCAATTACATGATACCCTCCACTGAGGAAAAAAAATGGATTTCTAGTGGTATAGTTTACTTAAATTTTGTTTTTGCAGTGTATGTCAAAAATATTTCTGACTCACCTACTAAGTTCCTTGGAACTTGTATGACATCTTCAGCAAACTCAAGAAAGCTTCTAGCCTTTTTCACTGCATCCTGATCCTAATTTAAAAAGCAGAAAAGATTTAAGACAAAACATTAGCCAGCTGAAATACTAATCTTTTGGGATGAATAAAACCATTTAGTAAAATATTTACCTCTCCATAAATATGAAATGTGCAGGTGTCTTCATCTAGATCAATAGCAGTGACCCCAGGAACTTTTCTAGCTTGCTGAATATTAGCACCATGAGTACCAATGGCTAGACCCATCAAATCTTCTCGTACAATAAACTGTTCATGAAACCTTGAGGCAAGCTGCCTTGAACTCTGAAGAGAAACACACGTCTGATGAATATGCTTTATCAACTATCAAACAACTGTTTAGGCCAGCCATGTAAATTATCTTAACCCTGTATATAAGGGGCCAATGAATTAGCTTCAGCTAAAAACTAATCTATTTGAGAAAGTATCTCCCACAGCACAAGGGCTTTTAGGTTACTGAAGGTCTATGCCATTTTAGATATTTTTGTTAATCAGAAAGAACTTGTTAACAATTTTCCAAGGTAACTTTTGAAAACCTATTTGCAAGGCTGCCTTAGTTAACCAATAATGTCAACAATGTAATAATTAAGAAGCCCATCAATGTTCCCAAATAAAAACCAGCTCACTGGGTCTGACAGACTCAATGTTATTTATTTATATAAAAAAAATGTAAAATATCTTTACAGAAAACTTTATCCACTTCATTTTTATTAAAGAATATCAGAATTTATATTTTTTCTAAAAATCAGTGCCATTTCTGTAACCTTTCAATAATATTATGATCTAAACTTATCTTTGTTGAAACTACATTAAATATACACCCTCATTCCCAGAACCTAAGAAAGGAATAAAATGTTGTTGTTTCAGTAAACTAAATGATCATAGAATACCAATGATTTAAAACTTATCTTAAATATGCATCTGAAACCAAAGTGAGATCAGAGTCTGTAAGACCTTGTGATCTGGGATCCACAAGTATGATGAATTCTTTCAAATATTCAGTGATGGCAAAACTAAGTTACACTCCAAACTTGTGGATAATCACTGTCTGTAAATAGCATCATCAAAATTTAAGGTTTAGTTCTAGCATGCCATTAATGAAAACCAAACGTATTAGTGGCTCATGTTGAAAAATGGGAATTTCTTATAGGAATATGTGAATCTCTTTAATATTAGTAGTGAAGAAAGACAGGCATGCATACTATTTCTCATTATTCAACACACCTGATAATTTGAATGAATCAATTTAACTAGTATGAACATTTTTTAAAAGTACAATATCCATTTTTTTTTAAGACTAGACTAATAAAATGAATAAAATGTTCCTAGGAGTTTTCAAGAACTCTTGTTTTTTTGAGTTCTGATTCACTAGCCTGATTTGATTTCATTCTTTTTCACTGATAATTCATTGATAAATGATAAGCCAAAAGCATAGTAATGAATCATTTATTAAGAAGAATTAGATGTTTAAGAAGAGACATATGTGTATATTTCCATAATACTCTTAATGAAAGTATAAGGAGGCAGCTCTGGCCTAAAAGTTATGAACGGATAGCTAAAGAAACCACAAAATTGTGAACACAGTGACATCAAGAAAGAATGAGAGCAAAAAACAAACAGAGCTCCCTGGCCATAAGAAAAACCAAGTAGCATAAGAAGATCAAACTCTTCTCCTCCTGCTAAGAGTTCAGCAATCACACATCAAGTTGGTAGGTGGAAAATTTTGCAGTTTTATAAGAATACAGCTGTGTCTACATTCTCTCAAAATGTAGTTTGAAACTCCTTTTGATCTTTATTATTTTAACTGCATAGTGTTTACCCTCTAATGAAATGAATAATGATAAAGAACTCAGGAATTTGACAGTAATATACTTGAGTTGGCACATTAAACTAAAATCCATTTAGTTTCTATGGTAATGGATGGAAGTACTAGATAGTTATCAATGAAAATAAATGTATGGTGATGAAAATTATTGGAGGATTAATAAAAGTAGATAAAATGCACCTTAAGAGACGAAATAGTAAGTTAGGGAAATAGCCTCTGGCAGGAATCTGAAGACAGGAGTTTTAAAGAGTGACAACCAATTAGAATGAAGAAGTTCTATACCCTTTTAAACAGAGATAAACATACATAACGAAAGGATTATGATTAGATATTTAAATACTCTCTAGTACTTTAATGGTAACATGTTACATGGAAGAAGCATTGCCTCATTTTATTAGCAGCTTTGACAAACTTCTAGTAAGAAGTGAAGTGACTATGAGTCCCTTAATATACACAAACTGTTCCTCAATTTTAGAACCTCTGTCATGAAAACTTTAATAAGATTATGCTTTGTACAATTTAAATTTGCAAACTATAGTATATAAGGAATTGTTAAGAAATCGTAAATAAATGACAAGCTACCCTTATTCAAATTCTGAAACTGTACAGTTATCATTTCTAGACAGCCTTACAAGCAATGCTAGGGAAAGTGGCATACCTCCAGCTGTTTACTGGCTTCTTCATTTCTCAATATCAGAGACAATTTAGTGCGCAGACTCCGAAAGTGCATGTCAATTAGCATATGTGCTCTCTTTGAGGTGACTTCATTGATGGACTAAAAAATTTAAATATTATTTAGTATTATTAAAGCAAATGCCTCCAATTAAATAAAAAATAGACAACTCAAAAACACTCACCAAAATGACAAGCTGATAATTTTCTGGATCATAGGTTACAGAAAATGCACCAACTGCCTTTTTAAAGTCCTTATGTGTTGATTCTTTGGCACACCTAGAAATAAAAGGAATACCCATTGTTAAGATAAATAACTGTCAACTACTAGGATGAATTCATGCAGACAGATTTATAAGGATCATGGATTTGTATTAAATTTGAT
>CAUYRH010162419.1:0-15868 GCA_963574655.1 Perodicticus potto | reverse complement strand
GAGAGAGTATCACTTTGTCACCCTTGGTAGAATGCTGTGGCATCATAGCTCACAGCAACCTCAAACTCTTGGGCTCAAGCAATTCTCTTGCATTAGCCACCCAAGTAGCTGGTATTATAGGCATCTGCCACAACACCTGGCTATTTTTAGAGATGAAGTCTCATTCTGGCTCAGGCTAGTCTCGAACCTATAAGTTCAAGCAATCCACCCTCCTTGGCCTCCCAGAGTGGTAGGATTACAGACGTGAACCACTGTGCCCGGCAACAGTAGGAGAATTTGTGATTAAAGCTTAAGCTAATATATACCTCATCTCGATCGGCACATTGTACCCCATACATGCATTAATGTATACATGATCTGTGCATTTATAATTTAATAAAAATAGAGGGCGGTGCCTGTGGCTCATCTACTAGGGCGCCAGCCCCATATACCGAAGGTGGCAGGTTCAAACCTGGCCCTGGCCAAACTGCAACAGCAAAAAAAATAGCCTGGCATTGTGGCGGGCAACTGTAGTCCCAGCTACTTGGGAGGCTGAGGCAAGAGAATCGCCTAAGCCTAGGAGTTGGAGGTTGCTAGTGAGCTGTGTGATGCCACGGCACTCTACCAAGAGCAATAAAGTGGACTCTGTCTCTACCAAAAATAAAAATAATAATAATAATAATAATAATAAAAATAGAAAAACTAGCTGGGAAAAAAAAGCTTATGCTATTTTGTTATATAGCAAATCAAGATACATTTTATAGAAGCAGGTAGACTGAAATTAAACTGCTATCTCACTGCCCTTTCTTGGTCTTCTTAATCCTTTCTAGTCCTTGATTTACCTAACACTTGATTCTTACTAACAGGATTAGAGATATTAATTGACTTTCTAGTAGTGGGTTGATTTTGTATTCATGCTAATTAAAATGTTTAAAGAGAAGAGAAAGACTTTAAACATACTTTACTTTGTTGGTAAGCATTATATTTTAATTGTGAAAATTATTGCTTTTTTTGTTTTGAATGGTAGAAAATAGTCTAATGTACCCCAAGGAGAGAGAGGGAAATCAGCTGATTGTGAATTTCTTTGCTCATCAATTATATGTGTTTTTCCATAATGAAACTGTAATTTGTCTCAAACAAATATATCCAATGCAAGTTCAAAACTTTGGATAAATATATTTTCTTTTCTTTTTCAATATTTTATTTATATATAGAAGGCAAGCAAAGTGGTAATATTGCTTTAAATTTTTTTTTATTTTATTTCAAATTAATATGAGGGTACAAATTTTTAGGTTGTATTATTCTCATTTCCGAGGTAAAGTTCCAGTTGTAAAAGAGCCCCTCACCTAGGGGTCATATTATACACCCTCATTATGTGCATATTAGGTGAGATTCCCTTCTCGTGCTCTCTTTCTTTCTGCCAATTATCCTAACCCTCCCTCTATCCCTGTATTAGAGTGTATTTATGTTTTATTGTTCATATGAGCATGTAATTGTTTTTACATTGGTTTCATATTAGTATGGAGTACATTGGATATTTATTTTTGTGATTCTTTACTAAGAAGGAGATATTTCAACTCCATCGAGGTACTTTTAAGTTGTAAAGTGTCCATCTTTTTAAATGGCTGAATAGTATTCCATAGTATACATATACCAGTTTGTTGATCCAGTCATGGGTTGATGGACACTTAGGTTGCTTCCACAACTTGGTAATTATGAATTGAACCACAATAAACATTCTGGTAAAAATGTCTTTGTGGTAAAATGATTTTTGTTCTTCTGATTAGATACCTAGTAATGGGATTGCAGGATCAAATGAAAAGTCTACTTTTATATCTTTGAGGATTCTCCACACTTTTCTCCAAAAAGGCTGCCTATAATAGAATTATGAAACTCTGAGAAAGGAAATAGCAAATGTTAACAAATGGAACAACATACCATGCTCATGGCTGGGAAGAATCAACATTGTTAAAATATCCATACTGCCCAAAGCAATCTATACATTTAATGCAATCCCCAACAAAGCACCAATGTCATACTTTAAAGAACTTGAAACAATAGTACTCCAATTCATTTGAAACCAGAAAAAAACATGAATAGCAAATACAGTTCTTGGAAATAAAAACAAATCTGGAGGTATCACGTTGCCAGATTTCAGGTTATACTACAAGTCTATAGAGATCAAAACAGCATGACACTGGCACAAAAATAGAGAAATATATCTATGGACTGGGATAGAGAATCCAGAGATGAACCCAGCCACATATCATCACTTGAATTTTGATAAGCCTAACAGAAGCATGCACTGGGGAAAAGAATCCTTATTTAATAAATTGATAAACAGGAAAAAACCACCATTCCTAATAATATATCACCTCCTGATCTTTCTGAAGTATATGATATTCTAGATAACTCAAATATAATACCTTAATAGTTCTTAGATACTTCTTTAGTTGCCTTGTTCTGTGATCTCTGATATATGGTTTTATAAAGGAATTTCTCTTCAAACTTTACTTGAAAGTTTTCCTGACCAGGGTAAATATCACCTCTTATTCATTGGGGTGTCTCTCATCCTTCAGCAAAAACCTACTAAAACTTTTTTTTTTTTTTGAGACAGTCTTACTCTGTTGCCCTCAGCTAGAGTGCCATGGCATCATAGGTCACAGCAACCGCAAACTCTTGGGCTCAAGCCTCCCAAGTAGCTGGGACTACAAGTGCCTGCCACAACACCCAGCTAGTTTTTCTACTTTTAGTAGAGATGAGGTCTCACTCTTGCTCAGGCTGGTCTTGAACTCCTGAGCTCAAGCAATCCACTAGCCTCAGCCTTCCAGAGCTCATTAAAACTTCTGTTCCTGTATCACCTCCACACTCAGTCCCACTACTCACTTTCCAGATAGATATTCCTTTCTCTTCCAAAGTCATAACTCTCAAATGGAAAAGATAAAAAAATATCGTATGTGTCCTTCAGATCTTTCTATTTACTATTTATCAGAAAGAAACATATTTTCTAAGGACTATAGTACTTAAAGATAAGAGGTTTATCAAGTGTGCTACTCAGTAACCTCTCCAAAAGGCAAATGATTTGGAAGCAACTACTGCAAATACTTTTTCCACTAAGTTTTAAACATTTAAGAAAACATTGATTTGCAATCCCACCAGCAGTGCAGAAGTGTTCCCTTCTCTCCACATCCACACCAGCCTCTGGTGTTTTGGGACTTTGTGATGTGGGCTAATCTTGCTGGGGTTAGGTGATATCTTAAATGTTTTTGATTTGCATTTCTCTGATTATTAAAGATGATGAGCATTTTTTCATGTGTTTGTTGGCCATTCACCTGTCATCCTGGGAGAAGTTTCTGTTCAAGTCTCTTGCCCACTTAATAGATTTTTTTTTTTTTTTGCTCTTACTATTTATATGCAGTTCTCTGTAGATTTTTTCCTGTTTATCATTTGGATCACTTAATGTTATTTAATTCCCCTGTGTTATATATAAAAATTCATATAACAGGGAAGCCCCATATACCAAGGGTGGCAGGTTCAAACCTGGCTCTGGCCAAACAACAACAACAAAAAAATAGCCGGGCATTGTGGTGAGCGCCTATACTCGGGAGGCTTGAAGCAAGAGAACTGCCTAAGCCCAAGAGCTGGAGATTGCTGTGAGCTGTGATTCCACAGCACTTTACCAAGGGTGACAAAGTGAGACTCTGTCTCTAAAAAAAAGAAAAGAAAGAAAGGAAAAAAACAGAAATTCATATAACATAATCCCTGCTCATAAAAATTAAAATGTAGAGCTGTAGGTGTAGCTTCAGTGTATATAAAGAATTACTTAGGGACAGCGCCTGTGGCTCAGTGGGCAGGGTTGTGGCCCCATATACCGAGGGTGGCAGGTTTGAACCTGGCTCCAGCCAAACTGCAACAAAGAAAGGCCAGGCCTTTGTGGCAGGCGCCTGTAGTCCCAGCTACTCGGGAGACTGTGGCAAGAGAATTGCCTAAGCCCAGGAGTTGGAGGTTGCTGTGAGCTGTGTGATGCCACATCACTCTACAGAGGGCGATAAAGTGAAACTCTGTCTCTACAAAAAAAAAAAAAAAAAGAATTACTTAGGTACATGTAAAAATTCCACATTCCTGGAACCTATCCTAGATCTACTGAATCAAATTTATTGGGGGATAAAATCTATATGCAATTTTTTTTTGAGACAGAGTCTTATTTTGTCACTCTGTGTAGAGTGCTATGGCCTCATAGCTCACAGCAACCTCAAACTCTTGGGCTTAAGCAGTCCTCTTGCCTCACCCTCCTGAGTAGCTGGGAATACTGGTGCCTACCACTATGCCTGGAACATTTTTTAGACATGGGGCCTTGCTCTTGCTCAGGTTGGTCTGGAGCTCCTGAGCTCAAGCAATCCACCCACCTTGGCCTCCCAGAGTGCTAGAGTTACAGGCATGAACCACCACGCCTAGCCTAGATGCATTTTTTTAAGACATAGGAGTCTAGCTTCTTGTCCAAGTTGGAAAGCAGTGGCTATTCACAGGCATGATCATACCGAAAACCTTGAACTGTTAGGCATGTACAATCCTCCTGCCTCAACCACTTCAACAGCTGAGAAGTGTAGGCCCATGCTATTGTGCCCAGCTAGCATAGAAGTTTGTGGTTTTTTTAACATGATGTATAGAGATAACCAAATATCATGTACCATAAACCTACACAATTATTTGTCAATTAAAATTTTAAAAATTAGGCCAGGTATGTTGGCTCATGCCTATAATCATAGCACTTTGGAGGGGCTGAGGCCAGGGGATTGCTTGAGCTCAGGAGTTCGAGACCAGCCTGAGCAAGAGTGAGACCCCCTCTCTTCTAAAAAGAAAACTAAGCAGGCATTGAGGTGGGCACCTGTAGTCCCTGCTACTCAAGAGAGTATAGCTTGAGCCCAAGAGTTTGAGGTGGCTATAAGCTATGATGCCACAGCACTCTACCAAGACTCTGTCTCATAAATAAATATATGTAAAAAATTAGAAATCAAAAAAAAAATTAATTATAGCAGCACGCCTGATGTCTATGCACGTAGACGTGACTACTCCTTAACCAGAGTGAAAGAAACAAAAATGGTTCTGAAAATAAACTCACCGCATTTATTTTTCACTAATGTGAAACTTAGGGGCATAAAATAACTCCCTTGGGAAATAATGACCTGTTTCACCTTCTTAGGGTACATATACAAAGATGCTATTTCAATTTCACAGGAACTGCCTCCCAGTAACAAGGGTTCTTTGACCAAAGCCATTAAGGAAGGAACTGAAACCACATTCATGTTTTCAGAGAATACAGCAAAGTGGCCCCTTTAAAGGCTATTATTCATTCATATGGACATAAAATTCTCATCTGCTGTGGTTGCCTCCTCAATATGACAGTGTGTAGCCCCTTGTAGAACAGCCATCTGCAGGATGTGCTTATGAGGTTTTCACCTTGGAGATTAAATATTTTCATTAGTTCGTGAAATCCTCCTGCCTTCAATCTATGCTATTCAGATTTTTAGAATACATTAGAATGCAGTTGACCCTCCTTGGGAACTGACTTCAGGGAACAAGTTCCAGGACAGGATATGGGCAATGCCACCAATATATCTAGGATAAGTGACTACGATCAGGGAGAAATTATGCTGGCCACTTTGCTTAACTGTGTCTATAAGTTGCCTTAAGATATCTTTGCTTTACTGGCAGTGTTTGTACATAAGTAGACTTCGTAGTTGAAGAGGTTCTTAATTCATGACTTACATAGATGTATACTACTCTACTTGATTCACTGGACATATTGTTGTTGTTTTTTTGTTTTGTTTTTTGTTTTTTTGTTTTTTTTTTTTTTGAGACAGAGCCTCAAGCTAAAGCCCTGGGTTGAGTGCTGTGGCATCACAGCTCACAGCAACCTCAAACTCCTGGGCTCAAGCGATTCTCTTGCCTCAGCCTCCCAAGTAGCTGGGACTACAGGCATCGGTCACAATGCTCAGCTATTTTTTGGTTGTTGTTGTTATTGTTTGGCAGATTCAAACCTACCAGCTCTGGTGTTTGTGGCTAGAACCTTAGCCACTTGAGCTACAGGCACCACCTCACTGGGCATATTGTGTTAAAAATACTCCACTCTTCTAGGGCGGTGCCTGTGGCTCAAAGGAGTAGGGTGCCGGCCCCATATGCCGGAGGTGGTGGATTCAAACCCAGCCCCGGCCAAAACTGCAAAAAAAAAAAAAAAAAAAAAAACTCCACTCTTCTAGAGTAGGAGTTGCCATACTTTCTATATAAGGTCAGAGAATAATTTAGACTGTGCCATGTGGTATCTGCAGCATCTACTCTACTTAGCCCTAGGGCTGGAAGGGGCTGGAATAAGAGGCTGCAGAGAGGGAGAAGCCAGGGGGGCCACTGCCAGCAGCTCCTACCTTCTCCCAGTTCTGGGCACCCAGCCCAGAGCCTGTTACTGCCTCTGCTGCAGGCACTTGGCCACCTGAAGAAGGTGTCAGTCAGCAAGCAGGGAGAATGGTGTGAGAGGTGGGATTCCAGTACCTTCTCCTTCAACTAGCAGTGGCTTCTTTCCCCTGGGCCAGGTTCCTATCCTCTAGCCTGAACTGGGAACCTTTGATGTACTGTCTGGGGTGGTCGTGCCTCTGCTGGAGGCCTCTGCAGGGTCTCACAAAGTTGCAGTCAAGTCACAGGTTGGGTCCTATGAGGCCTCAGCTGGGGAATGAGCTTCCTCCAAGCTCACTCATGTGGCTGGAGGCAAAGCTCTTAGGCTTCACTGCTGTTGGCTGGCAATCTCAGTTTTTTACCATGTGGCCTTTCCATAGGGCCGTTCCCAATCACTTCTTTCCCTTTTGGCTCAGATCAAGTGTCCATAGGGCCCTTCCCAACATGACATCTTGCTATGGGGGAGGAGAAGTAAGAGGAAAGAATGGAGGGATAGAAAAAGAGAAGCAGATGGGGAGGGAAAGAGGAGAAAGAAGAGGAAGGGAGAAAGATAGAAGAAGAGATGGGATAGGGGAGGGAAGAGAGAAGGAGAGAGACAGAGCTGCTCAGAAGTCTGCATTTTTGACAAGCTCCTTTATGGGACTGGGAGCAGTGGCTAATGCCTGTAATTCTAGCACTGTGGAAGGCCGAGGTGGGTGGATTGCCTAAACTCACGGATTTGAGACCAGCCTGAGCAAGAGTGAGACTCCGTCTCTAAAAATTGTTGGGTGCTATGGCAGGCACCTGTAGTCCTAGCTACTCAGGAGGCTGAGGCAAGAGAATCACTTGAGCCCAAGAGTTTGAGGTGGCTGTGAGTTACTACCCATGGCACTCTACCAAGGACACAAAGCCAGACTCTGTCGAAAAAAACAAAAACAACAACAACAAAAAAAAAAAACAAGCTGTTTTATACCAGCCACTGGCAGGCAGAATGAGGAATGAAGATACCATTCTTGGCAAGGGAAAACACCTCCAGAAAAAGGGAAAAATAAAAAACTAAGCTGAGTGAGACAGAACAAAGAAAAGTCAGCTAGTTTACCTTTACACCAGCTGCTGCTAAGTTTTTTATCTGAGCAGGTTTCCTGCTTTTCCTAGAGCTTTGGTTTATTGGGGATACAGCTTACTAATACCTTTGCTGGGTCTGTGGACACGCTGAAGAAATAATGGCCACAGAAGATGCTGTGACAAGGTCTGGAAAGATAAATTAACTAGGACATTTCCTGCCCAGTGAACAGTCAGTTAAAGCAAATACCCATTGTGGAGATTTGTATTTGGTTGGGGCAGAGATCAAGGGAATAGCTTGAGCCCTGAAATATGGGTAGGGGGGCTTATATCCCTCATCGCAGAGGAAGACCCTCTGTGGTGGTGATGAGAGGAAAATTCCTCTCTCCCACCGATTCTTGAGAGGAGATTGACGCCAGTGGTGACTCCACAGTAAACTAGCCGAGATTAACACCTACCCAAGAATCTGGGTGTGTGGGTTGGCCAGGCGTTGTGGTGGGCGCCTGTAGTCCTAGCTACTTGGGAGGTGGAGGCAGGAGACTCACTTGAGCCCAGGAATTGGAGGTTGCTGTGAGGTGTGATGCCACGGCACTCTATCCAGGGTGACAGCTTGAGGCTCTGTCTCAAAAAAAGAAAAAGAATCTGTGTGTGTGACCACAGACAGGAGGCTGCCCCCACACAAGTCTCAGGTTCCGGATTTCTCAAGGGTGCTCAGACCCTTAAAGTCAATGATTATAGAAACAATAGGAGCTGATATGCTCACTCAGAGAGCTGGTTTCTTTGTTTCCTTCCTTAACTTGCCTTTTGGGCTGAAAAGCAAATAGCCTTCAATAAAACCTGAGTAGAACTGACACTTGGGGCCACCGTCAAAACCCCTCAAGCGGGCAGTGGTCCCCTAGGTTCCCTCCTTTGAAAATTCTATTCTGTATGTCTTGTCTCTTTCTTTCTTATTGTTTCTAACTTTATATTTCTTCATTTGGTCACCGCCAGATCCACAGGTCTTAACAGACCCTGCCCCTGGGGTCGGACCCTGTCAAGCCACACCTTGAGAAACATGGGTCTAAGAAGTTTATTATCTGTTATGCAAAGAGCTTCCTCTAGGACGTTTTGGTTTACTTTCTTTATCACCAAATGTTTCTTTTGTGTTGTATTTTGAACAGTAGTTATTTGAGACTGGTCGTTCTCCACATTGGAATGAATTTTGCTCCCCAGGAGCTATCTAGCAATGTCTAGATATATTTTTGGTTGTTACAGCAGTGGATAGGGATGCTATTAGCATCCGGTGGTTTGAAACCAGGGATGTTACTCAACATCCTGCAGTGCACAAACCACAACAAACAATTACTGGGGCCAAGATATCAGTAATGCTGCTATTGAGAAACTGTTTGGAATGATCACAGCCAGGTGGGGTTGCTCACACCTGAACATTTGTAATCCCAGAACTTTGGGAGGTCAAGCTAGGGGGGGATCACTTGAAGCCAGGAGTTTTGAGACTAGCCTGGACAATATATGAGACCCTATCTCTACAAAAAATAAAACTTAGATGTCATGGCATGCATCTGTAGTCCTAGCTGCTCAGGAGGCTGAGTGGGAGGATTGCTTGAGCCCAAGAGTTTTGCAGTGAGGATATGATGGTGTGTGACTGCACTCCAGTTTGGGTGACCAAAGTGTGATTGTGTCAAAAAAAAAGTAAATAAACTAAAAAAAAACAAGGGAGGTGGCTTGTTGCCTATAATCCTAGCACTCTGGAAGGCTAAGGCAGGAGGATCACTTGAGCTCAGTAGTTGTAGACCATCCTGACCAAGAGTGAGCTCCCACCTCTACTAAAAAATAGAAAAATTAGCCAGGCCTCATGGAAAGTACCGGCAGCTTGGGAGGCTGAGGCAGGAGGATTACTTGAACTGAGGTGTTTTGAGGTTGCCATGAACTAAGCTGAAGCCATGGCACTCTATCCTGGGCAACAGAGTGACACTCTGTCTCTTTTGTTTTCTTTCTTTTTCTTTTGAGACTGTCTTACCTTGTGACCCTCGGTAGAGCGCTGTGGCATTGTAACTCACAGCAACCTCAAACTCTTGGGCTCAAGTGATTCTCTTGCCGCAGCCTCCCAAGAAGCTACAGGTGCCCGCCACAACTCCGAGCTATTTTTAGTGACGAGGTCTCACTCTTCCTCAGACTGGTCTTGAACCCGTGACTCAGGCAGTCCACCCACCTCAGCCCCCCAGAGTGCTAGGATTACAGGCGTGAGCCACCATGCTCAGCCTGAAACTCTGTCTCAAAAAAAAAAAAAAAATTGACTCATCATGGACTATTTGAATCCTAGCTCTGTCTTATTATATGGCACCTTAGGCAAGTTACTTCACCTCTCCGATTCTGTTTACTCAACGGTTAAGTAAGCTTGAAAATTGAGTACCTATTTCATAATGTCATTTTGAGGATTGAACTAAATTTATGCTTTATAAAATGTGAAGTAGCTAACTGACACATGGTAAGCAATCTAAATATAGCTGCTCTTTTCTCCATAAGACCAATTCAAGATTGGCTTGCTTTAAGATATATTAAAATATTAGATCATTGTGAATGCTTATTAAATTTTATTGTAAATGTTTAAACCTAGTTCATTTGTTGTGACCTGTCTTCAGTTCATTTTATTTTGTTTAATTATTAAAGGTTTTATTTATTTTATTTTAAAGTTTTTTGAGACAGAGTCTCACTTTGTCACCAAGGATATAGTGCCATGGCATCATTATAGCTCACGGCAACCTCAAACTCTTGGGCTTAAGAGATCCTCTTGCCTCACCCTCCTGAGTAGCTCAGCCCACAGGCACATACAACCATGCCTGGCTAGTTTTTTGTATTTTTAGTAGAGACAGGATCTCGATCTTGCTCAGGCTGGTCTTAAATTCCTGAGCTCAGGCAATCCACCTTCTTTGGCCTCCCAGAATGCTAGGATTACAGGCCCGAACCTCAAGGCCCAGGCTTTTTCAATTTATTTTAAAGAAAATAAACTCGGTGAGTAACCTGATTGCCTCCCCATTAGCAGTCTTTTGAAGTGATTATTACATTTATAAAAGCCTGAAAAAATATGTAATTCCTTTGAACTAATTTCATCTACTTGATTAATCATTTAGCAAAAGAATAACCAGAAATCTAGTCTTTCCGGTCTGTTAATAAACAGAGGAGTATTGTAAATTTTTTACATAGATTGTATTGAAAAAGTCAATTCAAGTCTGGGCACAGTGGCTGACTCCTGTAATCATAGCACTCTGGGAGGCCAGGGCAAGCAGATTGCTTGAGCTCAGGAGGTTGAGACAAGTCTGAGCAAAGTGAGACCTTATCTCTACTAAAAATAGAAAAACAAATTAGCCAGGTGTGATGGCAGGTGCCTGTAGTCTCAGCTACTTAGGAGGCTGAGGTAGGAGGATCACTTGAACCCAGGAGTTTGAGGTCACTGTGAGCTAGGCTGACATGACAACACTAGCCTGGGCAACAGAGTGAGACTCTGTCTCAAAAAAAAGTTAATTCAAGAATTTTTAGGGCCAGGCACAGTGGCTGACAGCTGTAATTAATCCCAGCACTCTGGGAGGCTGAGGCAAGTGGATTGCTAGAGCTCACCAGTTCAAGACAAGCCTGATTAAGAGCGAGACCCTGTCTCTAAAAAATAGCTGGTATTGGTGGTGAGTGTCTGTCGTCCCAGCTACTTGGGAGACTGAGGCAAGAGGATTGCTTGAGCCCAAGAGTTTGAGGTTGCTGTCAGCTATGACAGCACAGCACTCCACCGAGGACAAGAAAGTGAGACTCTGTTTCAAAAAAAAAGAAAAAAAAAAAAGAATTTTTGTAAGGCCAGGTGTGGTGGCTCATGCCTATAGTAATTCCAGTACTTTGGCAGGCCAAAGTGGGAGAATCACTTAAGTCCAGGAGTTCCAGACTAGGCTGAGTAACTCAGTGAGACTCTGTTCCATAAATGTATAATAAACAAGCCAGCCAGCCAGCTGTCTTGTCGTGGTTCTATAGTCTCAGCTTCTCAGGAGGCTGAGGTAGATGGAGTTTGAGGTTGCTGTAACCTTTGATGGCACCATTGCAGTCCAGCCTTTGTGACAAAGTAAATCCTGTCTCAGAAGAATAAAATAAATGTTGTGTAAGAAACTCCCCATATTTATAACTAATTCAAAGCACATGTATTTATTTTGTTGGCAAGATTGTATGTCTATATGATTGAATAAATGTAAGAATACAAAAAACAATGTAAATACCTATTGCCGCTTTACACTTTTTATTTTCTCAAATAGCCCCAAATAGAATTTGTAGTCATGATGAATAAAACAGTCAAATCATATTTGAATACCATGGAATACTACTCAGCCATGAAGAAGAGTTCCCTAATGCCTTTTACAACAATTTGGATGGAACTGGCGACTATTATCCTAAGAGAAGTATCTAACTAAAAAATGGAATAACACTACATGTACTTGCTATTAAATTGGAACTAACCAATGAACACACATGTGCATATAGGGATGTAAAAATTAATGGAAGTTAACAAGGGAGGAGAAGGGGATGGGCAAAACCTAACAAGTACAATGAACACTATCTGGGTGACAGGCACACTTAAAACCATGACTCAAGCATTATAGAAATGATCCATGTAACCAAAAATATTTGTATCTCATAAAACTTTCACATTTAAGGCCAGGTGCAGTGGCTCATGCCTATAACCCTTGGGAGTCTCACTCTGGGAGACCGAGGCAGATGCATTGCTTGAGCTCAGGAGTTCAAGACCAGCCTGAGCAAGAATAAAATCCTGTTTTACTAAAAATAGAAAATCTAGCCAGATGTATAATGGTGCCCACCTGTAGTCTGAGCTACTCAGGAAGCTGAGGCAAGAGGATCTCCTGAGCCCAGGAGTTTTAAGTTGCTATGAGCTATGATACTATAGCACTCTAACCAGGGGAACAGAGTGAAACTCTGTCTCATAAAAAAAACCTCTGAAGTTTAAAAAAGATTTTGAGGCTGGGAGCAGTGGCTCATGCCTATAATCCCAGCACATGGGAGACCAAGGCAGGTGGATTGCTTGAGCTCATGAATTCAAGACCAGCCTGAGAAGAGCAAGACCCCGTCTCTAAAAAATAGCCAGGCATTGTGGTGGGTGCCAGCTACTTGGGAGGCTGAGGCAAGAGGATTGCTTGAACCCAAGAGTTTGAGGTTTCTGTGAGCTTAGATGCCGTAGCACTCTACTGAGGGTGAGTGACCAAGTGAGACTCTGTCTCAAAAATTTTTTTTTTTTAATTTACTGGTAACTGTCTAATTTGAAAGTATTGCAAAACTAGTGACTGCTTTAAAATATAGAATGCATATTTTTAAAAATGTGAACCAATTTTGTGGTCTGAACTGTGCAGATCATTAAAACAGTATCAAGTAGTAACAATTCATTTTATTGGAAAAATTGAATAAATTTGATCTATTCTATACAGCCTTAATTTAAATTAAATATCCCCCACTCTTGACAATTACTGCTAACTAATTCTACTGTTGGATTGATGAACTAGAAGCCTCCTAAGGCTGTCTTGATTACTGCTTGCCCCTTATTCTATCTACTCCCTGGTTCACTCTCTCCTGTACCCCTTTGTAATTACCTGTTTCTTGTTCCACAGTCTCGTTAATAATTTGTTATGCCCAACTTTCAAGAGAGTATGGGTTTAGAGTTTATTTGTTTCTCTGTGTGTGGCATATTCATTTTTTTAATTTTTTATTTGTTTTTTATTGAGACAGAGTCTCACTTTGTCACCCTCTGTTGAGTACAGTGGTGTCACAATTCACAGCAACCTCAAACTCTTGGGCTCAAGTGATTCTCTTGCTTCAGCCTCCCTAGTAGCTAGGACTACAGGCACCACCACAATGCTATTTTTGTTTGTTTGTTTGTTTAGCAGGCCTGGGCTGGGTTCAAACCCACTAACCCCAGTACATGTGGCTGGCACTGTAACAGCAGAGCAACAGGCTCCCAGCTGTATTCTTTTTTTTTTTTTTTTGGTGCAGTTTTTGGCCCTGGCTGGGTTTGAACCCACCACCTCTGGCATATGGGACCTGTGCCCTACTCCTTTGAGCCATAGGCACCACCCATGTATTCATTTTTTTTAATTGAGATAGGGTCTTGTTCTGTTACCTGAGCTAAAATCTCATGGCTTCATCATGGCTCACTACAACATTAAATTCCTATGCTCAGGTGATCCTCTTGCATCAGCCTCTCAAGTAGCTGGGAGTACAGGTGCACAGGTGCACTATGCTAAGCTGATTTTTTTTTTTTTTTTTTTTTTTGTAGAGCTGGTGTCTCTCACTATTTTGCTCAGGCTAGTTTCAAACTCCTGACCTAAAGCAGTCCTCAAACCTCTGCCTCCCAAAGTGCTAGGATTATAAGTGTGATCTACCATGTCCAGCCTTATGGCTCTTACAAAAATTATTATGTATCTGTTATAAAACTAATTTTTATGCATTTTTCATCATTCTTAGATATATACTTGGAAACAGTATTACCTGTTTTCAGATATGCTTTAAAGACACATTATGGACTGGTGCAGTGGCTCACACCTGCAATCTAGGCCCTCTGGGAGGCTGAGGCAGACAGAACGGCTGATTCACCAGTTCGAGACCAGTTCTAGCCTGAGCTACAGCGAGACTCCATTTCTAAAAATAGCCAGGCATTTTGGTAGGTGCCTGTAGTCCTGGCTACTTGGGAGGCCGAGGCAAGAGAATCAGTTGAGCCCACGAGTCTGAGGTTGCTGTGAGCTATGATGTCATGGCACTCTGCCAGGGGTGATAAAGTAAGACTCTGCCTCAAAAAAAAGACACATACATTTTTAGAATTCATGTTACTATTACCTTTCTGAAATGAAAAACCTTAAGTTATATTTCTATATGTATTTATGTGTACAGTTCTCATTTTACCACATAAAAGTCCATTTATAGTTGGGTTCCATTAAATAGAAATTCATTATATACTTTTTGAGTGCCTACTGTATTTTAAAGTACTCTTGTGTGTCTGCTCTCCAGTAGTTAATAGTCTAGAGAATCAAATTTGTCAGAGTGTCTTAAAATGGTAAGTGCTACCGCTCTATAATGCCCCAGCCCTTTATGGACATGTCTCTATAAAGAACAAAATCATGAATTAGTATTAACTGCATATTGAAATTCTTGTCTAATGTACTTCTTTGTTATCCTTTTCTGCCTTGTTACTACTCTTAAAAAGTTTAAACACTGAGGGTGGAGATAAGGGGAAAGATAAATATGATGGCATTTAATTTCCAAGTAGAAATCTGTTGACTAACTGTGCTTCTCTTCCACTGCTTCGTGGTGATTAGTTACTAAAAAGGAACAAACAAAATATTGCTCTTTTTGTGTGTAGACATAAGTTTTCATTTCTCTAGGATAAATGCCCAGGAATACAATTGCTAGATTATACAGTAAGTTGCTTAATTTTTTAAGAAACTACCAAATTACTTTTCAGAGTGGCTATGCCATAGTGTAGGAGTGTCCAACCTTTTGCTTTTCTGGACCACAATAGTAAAAGAGTTGTCTTGGTCTGCACATTAAGTACACAAACATGGGCCAGGCGCGGTGGCTCATGCCTGTAATCCTAGCCCTCTGGGAGGCCAAGTCGAGTGGATTGCCTAAGCTTGCAAGTTCAAGACTAGCCAAAGCAAGAGAAAGACCCTTTCTCTAAAAATAGTCGGGTGTTGTGGTGGGCCCTTGTAGTCCCAGCTACTCAGGAGGCTGAGGAAAGAGGATTGCTGGAGTCCAAGAGTTTGAGGTTGCTGTGAACTATGATGCCAGGGCACTCTATCAAGAGAGACTCTGTCTCAAAAAAAATAAAATTAAATAAAAACTAAATAAATAAATAAATAAATAAACAAACACCAAAAAAGGCCCATGCATAATTTTCATGATACCACTACCACAGATAAGCAAAAGAGTCTTTATATTAATAATCCTAAGTATGCAGTGGCCTGTTCAGAAAATTTTTAAAAATCATTAAGCAGGTCCCAAGTTTGTGTTCACTTATATAGAAAATGTACATAATTAAATAATAAAAATCTTTGGATTTTTTTGATATTAGAAGTAAAAGAGTTGGACAAAGTAAAACTAATAGGATATTTGACATTGTATTTGAGAAACTTAATGCATCAATGTGTAGTTTGATGGAAGTGTAGTTGCAAGTCTCAGTGAGTTCTGAAGGTGCTTATTTGGGTTCTAGTTTTACTCTTAATGTGCTTTATTCTTTTTATTTTTATTTTTTTGAGACAGAGCCTCAAGCTGTCACCCTGGATAGAGGGCTCTTGCCTCCGCCTCCCAAGTAGCTGGGACTACAGGTGCCCGCCACAACGCCTGGCCATTTTTTGGTTGCAGCCGTCATTGT
>CAUYRH010162410.1:0-15591 GCA_963574655.1 Perodicticus potto | reverse complement strand
TGATTAAGAAAATGCCATGAAGGCTATCTCTCACAGTACGATCAAAATGTTTCTGATTGTATATGAAGCACATTCTGCCCTATGATTGCACCAATGTACACAATTATGATTTAATAAAATTATTTAAAAAAAAAAAGAATGGAGGACAAGCTGGCAGGCCCAGGACCCTACTATCTTTAAGTCTCTCATTGGGGCCAGGTGTCAGGAAGAGAGGAGATAAAGACTGAGGGACATAGAGCCCGAGGGGCGCTTTCATTCTTGCAAAGGAAAACAGGAGCACATCAGACCACTTGAGATAGCACAGCCGGGAACCAGGACCTATAAATAAGCTGGAGCCTCTGTGCTCTGTTCCCCTGCTGCCTGGCTGCTGCTCACATCCTGACAGGCACAATGGCTGTAATTCCCGGCAAACTGCTGGCTGCAGAGAACAGAGGAGAGTGCACACTTTGGAAAACATAAAAACACAGGACAAGACAGGGCTTGTTGAAAAGAGTAACTCACAAAGGGACGCAAGTCTTTCCTTGACAGACAGCCTTCTGTCTATCCACACGCACATTTGAACCATCACCACAATTTAGTGGATTTCCAGTTCGGAATCCTGGCATTCACTATGACCTTGTTACTACTTTATCTTCGTCTTTCTAATTTTAATTGCTTCCGACGGCCGGTCAGATTGGTGGAGCTCATTCAAATAGTCCTAATTCTCCCCGATAAAAGGTTGGGGTCATCCATGAGAAACTTTTTTTGTTTGTTTTTTTTTCTTTTTTTTTTTTTGCAGTTTTGGCCGGGGCTGGGCTTGAACCTGCCACCTTGCATATATGGGGCCGGCACCCTACTCCTTAAGCCAAAGGCGCTGCCCCATGAGAAACTTTAGTTTCCCATAACCAAGGGAGAAAATATTTTTTTTTTGAAAGATGACCAAGGGTCATCCAAATATGTCACACAAAGCTATCTGCATTCAGAGAAAATGGTGTAATTTCACAGTCTCCCACTGTGTGGTGGGGTCACACCATCCTCCTAACACACTGCCTCCTAGGCACAATGATTTTTGCTAAATTATTACATTTTAAACTATGGAGATCCCATTAAGGAAAGCAGGTATAGAGCTACGGGCAGGAGAAGGGCCTGGAGCTGGGTGGGACAGGATGTCCACTGTTTTCCAGTCCCATTGCATCACACTGGCCTCTGAGGCCAGCAGAGTCCCAGACCTGCCGGAGCCCACGAGAGACTCACTTGGTCTTCAATAAACACAGCTGAGCTAGAAGGAAAGACTTAATGTCTGGGTCAGGTCTTCTGTAACCTGACACTTCTGACGATTTTAAAGTTCTAACGTGGAGGTATTAATAGTTCCTACATATTGCTCTGAGGATAAGACTCTGATTGGAATGACAGCTAGAACTGCTAGCTACTGACCACTTCAAAGCTGGAGACAGTCAACACTCTCTGAGCTCCACTGAGAGCCCTACGCAAAGAACACACAGGTCCCCACAGCCCCCAGGCCTGGCCTTACCACTCAGCTCTGTGAACTCCGGGAAGCCGGCTCATCTCATGTGTAAAATGGGAACACACTGGTACCCAGGAGCACTTAGTGGCTGCCGTATTACCAGGGATCGATAAATATCAGTTATTCCCATTATGACTGGAAAGACTTCTAAGTGCTCCATTTACTTGGACTTTTTGTAAACATGGTATTGATGTTAACCTTGCCATAGACAGAAAGGACACAGTGTTCAGATCCAGCCCACCCTGAGGGTCCATCCTCAGTGCCACCAGGCACCAGACCCTGCAGAACTGCAACCTGTGACTAAGAAATGACTCATTTCTGGTGGGCGTGGGTGCTTAGTCACGGTAAGTCTGTCCACACAGCCATGTGTAATTATTCCAGGTCAAATTGAAAATCAGTCTCCATTTGCAGACATTTCTACTGACAGTAGAAGAGGTCCAAAGACAGAAAAAAGGAATTAGCCTCAGATATGCTGGGGAGTTCAGGATACAGATGGGAGACTTTCAGTTCTATTTTATAATGAAGTAATATAAATTCCTTGGGGGTTAAAAAGCGCTCCATCCCACTGGTGTCAAGTGTTATGTACCATTTTTGCTGCCTTGATTGCTATTACTATAAAAAAAGCATTTTCTTTTTCATGACAAAGCCACTCAGAGATTATCTGTATAATTTTGAGCAAGTTCAGCTTTGCTCACGTAGATCATACAGCTTATTGAACACGGCCCAGTGGATGGCACATTATTGGGATTAAGAGCTGACAGAGCTTGATTTAAATCCTGCCACCACCATGTGTGAGTGTCCTGACTTTACCTATGTGACACCTCTCCATGGGTCTCCCTCACTCCCAAAATGCAGAAACATGTATCTTGTAGCTCTGTAATCAGGCCTGGAGGTAAAAGTTGTAAAGCTCCTTGTGCATACAAGGTCCTCAATAAACAGTCGCGATGGCCATCTGAACACAGAATTTTACCGTAATTTCATATCTGAAGAAAATTATCCTAAAATGAAGACCTGAATTCATTCTCCTTCATCAACAACAAGCCAAATTCTTCTACCTCAGGAGAAATCAAGCATGGAAATACTTTAGAAACCATGGTAAACAGTACAAGATAAACCAGTACATCTGACTTCAGAAACCATGGTGAACAGTACAAGACGGGGGTGCAGTAGATAACATCTGACCTCATAAACCAAGATAAACAATACAAGAATGGGGGTGGGGGGAGACAGGTAACAACTGACTTGAGAAACCATGGTGAACAGCTCAAGATGGGGAGCAGTAGGTGACATCTGGGGAAATGACCTCCTCTAGGGTCTGCACATCTGCCGCTGCCGAGGCCAGGCTGGACTGAGCTTTTTCAGACAGGAATGCATCCAAAACTCACACAGGCGCAGCACAGTACCCCCAGGGTAGGGCTGTTGACACGGAGCCAGTGGCTTCGGATACATCCAAGGAAGACCTCTCAGAAAACTGTCCAAGGCGGGCTTCCCTAGGACAGCCGAGATGTGACCCTGGTGAGCCTCGCTGGTCCCACCTGCGGCGCTAAACGCAGTTGTCCTACCAACCAGGCTCCCCCATCCCAGCCACGTGCTCTCACAACACTGGTTTTCAATGTATCCTTTTCCACGGAAGAGTGAGGACCGCGCTTACTGCCCCTAACGCCCCTCACAAGCGGCAGAACCAGGGTAAGCAGCTGAGAAAATGGTGATTCTGCCAAGTGTGCGGTGACCTCCTTGTACAGGAACTGCCGAGTACTTTAGCCAACGTCTGCAGAGCGCGCAAAGCCTGACCCAGAAATACTGTATGTTTTCAACAGACTCAGTATCTAAAATAACCTTGACACCCTGACCTGCCAGCACTGGCGGCCGGCAGAGGTCAGTTCCCTTTCTCCGCTTCTTTTCTTTCCAGGCCCAGGGCTGCGTCTCCGAAGCGCTTCCCAAGATCAGAAGCCCTGTGGGAAGTCACTCTGGGTCTCGTCCTGACCCCATGGCGCCCTCTTCGTCCACACACAACTTTGGGCAAGTTTAGGTAATGAAATGTGGGCCTCATCACTTCCAGTTCACTTCCCTACTGTCCAGTCTCAGCCTTTCCTACGCCACATTTTCTCCCTCTGAGAAACCAGCTCTCCACGAGGAATGCTCGTACTGGGACCCTGTTACCAGACCGTGAACGCTAGGGTAATCTGCTTCCCTCCAAGGAGGAAGGCGGGCCTGGGGGCGGTGCCCCGCGAGGCGACCCGGGTCTGCGGGGACCGCGCTGCGCTCAGGGGACCAGGCGCCGCACCTGAGTCGGCCGAGGGCGCAGGGGAGCGACGGGCCGCGCATCACGTAGGCGCCCGGGGCAGGCGGGGCGGCACCCAAAGCGCCCCGACCTGCCGCCCCCGCGCCGCCCTGCCAGCTCAAGGGCGAAGGGAAGGTCACCCGCAGAGGGGCAGAACTTAAGGGCATCGGGCCCATTCCCGGACCATCCTTTTACAGTGCGTTGTCCCAAAATAGGAGGAAACGAAAGACCACCGGGCCTGCCAACCCGTCTGGGACAGGGAGAAGCGATGAACAGCTGCGGGGGCGCATCTCCAGCCTTCCCGAAGTTCAAGGCTCCGAGGGGGACTGCCGGCGAAGCGCCGGCCTGGCTCCCGTCCGGGAGTTGGCTGTGCCCTGACCAGAGACGTACAGGACCAGGAAACCCCACCGTCTGGGGGCCCAAGTGCACTCAGGGGTGCAGCCGACAAACCCCTCTTCTAAATTTTAGATATTTCCCTAGCGTGTCCACGGGCCGCGCGCTTGGGCCCCCTCCTCGGGGAAATCAGCCTTGGTTGGAAGGGAAGGGGGAGGCTGGAGTCCACGCGAGCGCTGGTGACGTCCCGGAGGCTAGCGGGGAGGGCCTGCTGACCCATTTCAGTTTTCAGTTTTGTCACCAGCCGGAAGGCGACAGAAGGGAAGAGCGGAGGAAACCCCTTTTCAAACCTCGCTGCTGAAACGTGCGGCGCTACCGCGCGGCCGGGGCAACCCCGACCGGGAACCCCGCGAACGCCCCGCCGGCCCCGCAGTGCAGCAGCGAGACCCGCTCGCGCCGCACAGGGGCCGCGAGTCTGCGGAGCGCGGGGGACGCAGCCGTTTTTCCTACGACATTTCAGGGGCGGAGCGGGAGAACAGGGCAGGAGGCCTTGGAGCAGACGCCGGGCCCCTCCTAGAGCTCAGGTGCGGGACGACGTCCTGGCCTGCTCCAGGCGGCCCTGCTACGGGTCCCGATAAAAAATGAAGGTGCAGGTGGGGAACACACCGCTCTGAATCCATGCAGAATCCTACCGCCATGTGCCTTCCCCACACCGCCCCGCCACGACCCTGCAGCCTTCCGCCCTCGCTTCTCCGCGTCGCCTCGCGCGGGCTTCTCAGTCCCCACTCTCCGCCACCCCCAGCGGCCCGGGTCCGGAGGCGGGCGGACGCGCACCTTGGGCATCCCCGCCACTGGTCAGCACGCCGATGGCTTTGCCGGCCCCGGACAGGGGCTCCAGGACCTTCCGCAGGGAGCCCTTCCTCGCGGCGCGGGCGGCGTCGTCCATGGCGAGCGGCCCGAGGATGCCGGCTCCCCAGGGTGCGCAGCGGGCAGTGAGAACCCGGCCCGCGCGCGCCCGACTCGGAACCGCCGCCCGGTTGCGCCCCCGCCCGGCCCGGGCGCCAATGGGCGGCGGCGGGCGGGGCCGCTGCGTGCGGGCGGGGCGCGGCTGCGGGCCCTCGGCCGGAGGAGCGGGGGCGGGGCGCCGGGCTGGGCGGGGCGAGGGAGGTGGGGTTAGGGCTGCTAGCGGGGGCTGTGGGGAACATCCCTGACCGAGGTGCAAGTTGGGGGCAGGTGGGTGGAATTGCGGGAGCATCGCAGGCAGGGGGAGAGAGAGGGAGGGCTGCAGGTGGGGAGACTGAGATGGGGACTCGCTGCAGGTGGTGGGTAGAGAAGGAGGCTAGCGCCTCAGGTGGGGGGTGCAGGGAGCGCCGCTCGGGCACGCACGGGGAGGGATTTCATCGGTGGGGTGGGGCGGGCTGGGGTGCGCGCAGGCCAAGCCAAGCCGGCAGAGACACCTCTTCCCTGGCGTGGCCGCTCCGGCAGCTGGGGACCCGTCGGCGGCGGAGGCGCGCGCCCCAATGGGAACAGGGTTCTTCCTCTCAGCGGCTCTCTGAGCGGCGAGGGTGGGGAGTTGGGGTGGGAGGCGCCAGGGCGGCTTCCTGCTCCCCCCGCCCCGGTTTCCCCTGAGCCTGAGATCGCGGAGGGAGGACGAAAGAGCAGATCCTTCCGGGGCGGGGGGCGGGAGGGCGCGCGCCCCCGGCGGGTGGTCCCTGAGCTCCCCGGAGCCCGGGAAGAGGAGGCTGCGCGCGCGACCCTCGCAGGCCCCCCTGCACCAGGCCTGCGCGCTGGAGGAGCTGAGCAGGGCGGCGGGAAGTTGGGACAGCTTTCTCCGAGGACCCCCTAGTGCCTGAACCATCAGCCGCATCCTTGGAGGCTCTTCTGGGAAATGCCAACGCCAGTGTGCTGGGTGACTGATCGTCAACAGCTTGGTTTTCTCAGAGCTTAACCTGTGGCACAGGGTGTATCCCCCACAAGTAGCGTGGTCACCCCGGCTCTGCAGTGGTCACCGGAGAAAAGAATTTCCTAAGGGGCCCGGCCGGACGCTTCACGGGAGAGGATGGTGCAGGCCTGAGACCACTTCCGAAGCAATCGGTGCTCGGTGAATAGGCAAAAGACGAGAAAAGGAGATAAGGAGATGAGAAAGGCTTGTTCTGTTAACCGGAGGAGTCTGCAAAAGCATCGCGCGGAAGCTGCTAGGCTAACGAACCGGGCGTGCTGCGTGCGCGCCTCTTCCTCCAGCGCTGCTCTCTGATCATCAACAACGGATCACAAAAGAGAAAAATACTCTGTCCTGTGTAAGACTGGATGGTCTGATCTCTAGCCTGTCCGCTTGGAGTCTTCCTAACCCAGGATGTGCTCAGAATCACCTGTAAACCCCACCCGCGACGCTGAAGTCCAATTTCTGGGCTCACAGCCAGGGAATATGTATTTTTAACAAGCCCCCTGGGTTTATTCTGATGAGTCAGAGGCTGAGAGCAGCTGCACTAATGGATTGAGCCTGAGCATTATTCTCCTAATAACAGAGAGGAGAGTTTGGGGTGTTGAGGCTGTGGCACGTGGGTGGCCTTCACTGTCATAGGGTAGGGGTCAGGGCCAGGCGCCCAGCACCCCCCATGGGCGGCCCACAGCCCCAGGTCTGCTCTGCTGAGTGGGAGAGTTACTCCATCCTACCTTGCTAGACCAGATTACTCTTAAATTTGGTGCCTGCAATTTTACTTTAACCAAAGGCCCTTTAATCTTCTTATAAAATTGACATTTTTGTAATTTAGAGGATTGGTTTATCTGTCATCAAATTGCCTGCAGCATAGAAAGTGATATAAGATAAAACCTAGCAGTTTAAACATGACAATAAGTAAAATGAATTATGAGCAAAAACATACTGGAATAGTAGCTGATTCCTGTTACAATTATGAAAATAAATATTGACATGGCAGTTATGTTCAGAACATTTCAGTAAGTAAAAAGGCGGACTCAGAAAACAGTGTGAACCTCTGTGTGTACAAGTGTGAACCTCTGTGTGTGTACAAGTGTGAACCCGTGTGTGTACACAAGTATGAACATCTGTATATGTACACAGTGTGCATACAGAGGTGAACATACCTGGGCATTTTTATTTCCTTCCTTTTACTTAATATGGGTAATGTATTTTTTTCTCCCATGAACAAGTATTGTTTAGTAAATAAATACATTATAGTTAATTAAAACACAGTAAGGTTTGGAGTTGTAAGACCCCCAAGGTCATGTATATTTTTCAATGTTTTGTCTACATACAAGGATCATGGTTGAGGCAGGCAAATGATTATTCTCTATTTTGACCTAATGCTCAGTCAATCAAGCTATGACTATATAATGATAGCTATTATGTTTCTGCTGCAATACACAATGTTAATAGTTTATCCACTAGAAGTATTCTAACTTTGGCCTTACAAAAGAATCCTGTAATTCAAGAGGGAGAAATTTCATGTCACATGGACTACACAGCTTACATGTGTGCCTCCTAAAACCATCCCAAACTCAGGGCTCATACCTGTACACACTTATCCCACAGGAGTGACCGTCCAGTGGGCAGGGCCAGGCAGCTTTGCCTGTCCCCAGCACTGGGTCTCTCTGATGCTGTAACAAGTTGTCAGCTAGGCCTGAAGTGTCTTCTGAAAGCACCACAGGGTGGGCTGCTTCTTGGTCCCCTTGGGAGTGGTGTTGATGGGATTTAGGCCCTGGCAGCCTTCAGTCCTCCACTGGCCTTGGCTGCAGGCTGCCCCTGCCCTTGGCAAGTGACCGGCTCCCCCAGCACAAGCTTTTGACAAGGGCAGGGGAGAGAGAGTGCCAGTGGACAGAGCCCACAGCCCTTGGCAACCTGATCTTGGGAGGGACGTGCCGTGTCTTGAGTCTAAGTCTGTTCCTTAGAGGCCAGCCACTAAACCCCACTCTCTCTTGGGGTCCATGCACAAGCATGGGGCAGAGGCCACGGGTTGGCCACAGTGAGGCTGCCTAGGTCAAGGTGGTCTGGGCCGTGTGTGGTGGACACACGCCCTTCACCCCTCCCTGCTGTGGTGAGCTCAGGAGCACCTGTG
This sequence comes from Perodicticus potto, assembly GCA_963574655.1. NCBI lineage: Eukaryota > Metazoa > Chordata > Mammalia > Primates > Lorisidae > Perodicticus > Perodicticus potto. Next base: position 7,400 of record CAUYRH010162410.1, on the reverse strand, counting down.
TGTTGGGAAAGGAGGGCAGTGTGACACGTGGTGTGCTACACACGTCGAGCTGTGGCCCTACTGCCCACTCACCCCTGACATCCCTGCCCATGTATGGAAGTGGCCTGGCTGGCCCTGGGTCCTCCTCACCTGGGCTCCCAGACCCCATCCTCCCCCTGCTCAGGCCGAAGCCTTGGGTCCTGCTCCAAACTGGACTCAAAATCCTTCAGCTCCTGGTCTGGGCCACTCTCCATCATGGCCTTGGTACTGCTGGGTCTGAGGCACCTTCCCTGACCTGCCAAGCTCTGCACTGCCTCTGTCCCCTGCTCGCCTTGGATGTGCTCAGCCTAGAAGCCAGAGGAGCCCCTCAGGAGGTGATCCAGGCCTCTCCCTCCTCTGGGGGGGGGGGATGGAGGATCCCACCACTGCCACTCTGGTCCCACCACTGACACTCTGGTCCCACCACTGTTACTCTGGTCCCCCTGGCTCCTGACTGACCTTACCAGGACCACTCAGGGCCTCCACCCAGACCCTCCTCCTCCAACTCGCCCACCCCCTTCCCTGCATTCTCCATCAGACAGTCACATCACGGGGACACTCCCCAAAGATCACCCTTTTAGACGTGAACCTTCCCCCCCAGTCTTATCCCCTCCTCTCCTTCTCCAGAGGCCCTGTCAGCATCTCACATGCAACACACTGCTCCCGTCTGCTGCAGGGTCCTCTCTGGACTCCCAGTGCCACAAAACAGGGATCTTTGTGTATATCACACTTCTGCAACCATAAGGCCCCCCTCACAGGTTGAGGCCTGGCACAGATAGAGCACGTGTGTCCTGAGTACTATGAATGAAGGTGTGAGTGAGTGGAGGGGAGAGTGGGTGAGTCAATGAGTGAGTGGGTGAGTCAATGAGTGAGGCAGTCAGGGAGTGAGTAGGTATCTTGCAGGAAAGGAGAGCTGAGCTTCCCTCTGACCCCGTGGGTACAGCAGGATGGGCCTGCCCCTCACCAGTCTTCTACACTCACACTTGGTCCACGAATCCTGAAGGAATCAGATCTCACCAAAGTGGCAAATTCTTAGAAACAGCATGTTTTTTTCAATATTTAAAATACTCAGGACACTTTCTTATCTTGAAAACATCCACCGATTTTCAGACCTGGCATCCTCCACTCCCGCCCCCAGGTGCGGGGTCCTCCTGCATGGACACTTGTTAGTTCACACAGGACAATCCACAGCCACTGCTCTGTGTCAGCCTCTTACTCCAGACTCTCCCCTTCCTGCCTGTGTTGTTCACTCTGGGCTAGTTGGCTGGAGGTCTGCAAAATCCCAGCACATCAAATCTGGGTAAAAGTCAGTGCTTTAAAAGGCCCTGGGGCAGTGGAGGAGCCCCTGGCTGCCTGTGCCAGCCTCAGCTCCCCTGGGTGCAGACAACCTGTGAATCCAGGCCCTGACTCTCTCCAGCCCATCCACCTGGCTGCCTTTTGTCTACTCTGCAGCCCCCACTGCACAACCACCTCCCCGTCCCTGCTTCTCCAGCCTCCTTTGCCCCTGTCTCTCCTGCTCCGGAGATGAGATATTGACAGCCCTGGGAAGAGGAATCTACCTGCAGACAGGAAGCTGCTGTGGCCCTCAGCCCACACCACTCCCTCCCGGCTCCCTCCTGACTCCTCATCTTTTAAGTTATTTTGCTCTGCACCCAGAGAAAAAGGTGCTAAAGTTTCTACATGAAACAGTCAGATGCAGCCCAAGCCTTTGATGTTTAATCAGTTGTCCTGAACCCTTTAAAGTTAATACGTAGAGACTGGATGAAAAGGAAGGTGGAAGTCTCTTTATTTCTGAGCGTGAGTTTTGGCTCCTTGTAGCACCTCTCATCAATGGCCTGACCTGAAGCCTCTCTCCCAGAGCGACTTAATTCCCTTAGTATTTTGGTGTTGCTAATTAATGGAGACATCCTCAGACTTCCCGTGTGTAGTGTAATATGAAAGCAGCGGCAATCAGAGGTGTTAAGTAGGTGGCATTAATGTGGAAGCAATTGGTGTGCTCTTTCAGAAACATCAACTGAACATTTTCATAATTGCTGGTGTTACATCAGAGAATGGGAGGAGACAGATGGCTTTCTATCGAAGAATAAGCAATACATGAAATCATTATTTCAGCAGCGTTAAAATCAGGAGGTTTAGTTATAAAATGCTACATCTGAAGACTGATGTTCAGATGTCTCTCCTAGACCTGGGACCTGTGTTGATGTGTACGGGCTTGATTTAATGACTAGTTCTTGAAACTCTTTTTCTGCCAGCTGGGAACTGAAGGGGCCCACACCCAAGGCGTCCACGGACAAACTAGTTGAAATAATTGAAGCCAGAACTGTGAACAAAATGTGCATCCTGTCTGCTGACAGGCACAGCAGAGCTGCGTCCCTGTTAGTAGGAGGGTTTACCTTCTTTGGGTATAAACTTTGAGATTCTGATGTAAGTCGCAGGGCCTCTTTCTCTGCCTGAAAGTGCACACACACACACACACACAGGTGCACCCATACATATGCACACACGCACAACCACATATTGCACAGTGTGGAGAACTCAAGAGCCTTGGCTGAGCCCACCTGCAGCAGGAGGGGAGAGTCTGGCCAGTGCAGGGCCAGAGGCACAGCCATGTTGAGGGGCGGACAGCTCTGTGTTTGGGGGAGGGCCCCAAATACCCCTCTTATCTTAGAAGGCCAAGGCCAGAGCAGGTGGTCTTTGAACCTGGAGCAAATTGACTTTTTGGCCCAGGGAACGAGAGCCTTGCCTACCAGGGGAGCAGACTGGACATCTTTGTCCTGAGTCTGTGAGGCGGAGTCTGGCACTTGCTCTGATTCATGCCCTCTGTTCCTTTCCTGCATCTGAAATGTGGTCACTGCAAAGCTCTAGCTATTTGTACAGCTGACCCCTGAACATCACTGGCTTGAACCCAGCATGTCCACTTACACCCTCACTTCTGTCTGCCTCTGTTCCCCCAAGACAGCAAGACAAGCCCTTCCTCTTCTTCCTCCTTCGAAGTCTACTGTAAACTGGAAATAAAATCCTAAGTCGTCCACCATCTGAAAGCTCCCCTCTTGGCAAAGGGGACCTCAGAAAATCCTTAAAAGCTGAGCTCCCCGCCATGGTGGGAGGGTGGTGGGACAAGCCTCCTTATACCCTTCCCGTTTGGAGTTTAGACACCACATTAATTTAAAACAGAGATTATAAGACTGACAGGACAGACTCTTGGTGGCAATTAGATACCAAATTATAAACCAGACCTAAGGCCACCACGAGTAAGCCCTGGCTGCAGGTTACCATCAGTCTAGCTAACTAGGTCATTTGACCCACTCTGACCAGCCCCCTTAGTTTAACTTAAACATTCCTTTCTGCTAACTCCAAGCTTTTAGGCAAAGCTTCATTCCTTGAACGAATTCCAAATCAATAATCTCAGACTCCACCAAGGACCTGAACACCTCTGCTTTAAGCAGCCCAGCTTCTAGGCCTGACCCATGGGTTCTGCACCTGTGTGGACAGGCTTCTCCGTCGCTCCTCCCCCCAGGGACACACAAACACCTCGAGACTGTTTCCCCAGTCGCACCCACTGGCATTGGCTCTGCACAAACCTCTTTAAAATATTTATAGAGTTTGCCTTTTCCGTTAATGCTACTCAACGTGGAGATGGCCGGGGTGGTCGTCTTTACGCTGACTCCCTTCCACTTAATGAATGATAAATATGTTTCCTCTTCCTTATGAGTGTAATGAAAACATTTCCCTCTGGTTTGCTGTGTTGGAAGAACACAGTGTGTAACACACGTGTGTGTAACGGGCAGAATATGTGTCAATTGTTATGTTACCCTACGGCTTCTGGCCAACAGTGGACTGCCCGTGGTGCAGTTCTAGGGAGCCGAAAGTCATCAGCAAATTTCTGACTGTGTGGGGCATGGGTGCCTCAACCCCTCCAACTACATGGTTTAACAGTGGTCATCTGAACACTCCTTGGGGGGAGGCTGCTCCACACCTCCTGGACTCCGAGCATCTGCTATGGTGGCCCAGGTGCCGACACCTGGCACGTCACACACCCCGGGCCCTTCCTCTGTGGCAGGGCCTGCCTCCTGCCTCCTGTCTTCCAGGACTGCTCCTCCCCACTGCCTGTGTCCTGACCAGGCCAGCCAGGTCAGTGAGGGGATTGATCCTCTCCTCTGCCCCAGCCGCCTCCAGCTAATCCCATTAGCTCATGAGCTGGAGAAAGTTGCACGGCTGGAGGAAGCTGCAAGATGGAGAGCGGAAAGGGGGTGGGGGAGAGAGAGCGGAGAGTGGGAGAGAAGTGGAGAGCAAGGTGGGACTGTTAGGAAGCTGTCAGGTCACAGCGCTCCATGCTCAGGAGTGCATTACTGCAGCTATCGCAGGGGAGAGTTTGCTACGGAGCGAGCTTGGCCTCCTCACTGGTCCCTGTCACAGCAGCATATACAGACTGAAACACAGTGTTCTAGGGCCCTCCGCCTCAGAGGTGTGATGAGAAGCTTATGGCTTTGCCCCTTGTTGCAGGATAAAGTGCCAAGTAATTATGAAGCATGAATTTTGAGATTTCTGCTTCCATCTAAATATTTGATGCACTTTTTATTTTTGTGACCCTTGGTTGTTGACTCCTGCTTGCCATGACCTGGAGAGTTCTGGAAGAAAACCATTTGGGAAACCTTGATTAGTCTGGTGCGTTCTGGCTTATCTAAATGCTCTGTGGAAGGCTCTGTCCCGGGGAGGTACTAGCAAAGCACAGCTCGTGACGCTTTCCTGGAAAAGCTTCCAGAACGCAGACAGTCTCTCCAACTGTCATAGCTTCTAGAATTCATTACAGGCACCAGAGGGCAGTTAAAAGGATGGGAATGTTGGGCCTTAATTCTTTCCCATGTTGTGTTTTGGGAATCCTGAAACTTGCCCACCTCACGCTTGGATTCCCTGTTTGTCTTTCCAGCCCCCAACTGGTCCATTTTTGAAGGACCCCCCAAGAAAACTGTTTCTTACAGTTATATATAGTTGACATATAAGTCTTCCAAATTTAGAAATAAAAGGGTATGGAAGGAGTTTACAGGCTCTGGGGCGTTTAATGAGAGGGCTCTGCAATGGTGAGGGGTTCCTCTTACAGTCCTGCCGTTTGCCCCAGCACCTTTTCTATGTTGGTCCTTGCAGGCCTCAGTCTCCGAGGCTGTGCATGAACAGTCGTCCACCCCGCAGGGCTCAGCTGAAACGTTGTCTGTGGCAGAAACAAGCACTCAACGCCCTTTCCTCCTCTGCCACTGCCAGATGTGTCCCCTTAAATGACTCATTCCCCAGCTCTGTCTGTGTGTCAGTGTGGCCCTGTGACTCCACTCTGGGCCTGTGATGGAAGTGGAATTGTTGAGTAGGACTTCCAAAAAGACTCCTTAAAAAGAGCCTGTCTATTTCCTTCCTGCTTCTTGGAATGCAGATGTGAATGCAGGAACAAAGTTGCCTTTGGGAACATGTGGTGCCCTAGAAGGGGCAGCCACCCTGAGTGGAGGGGCAGAGGGGATGATGGAAGGAGCTGGCTCTCTGGTGACTCTGGGCCCCTGCACAGGCGAGGACGGCCCACTTCAGGCTCCTTCCTTCCAAAGAATAGAACTTGCGTGCAGGTCACCACTCGCTGGGGTCTGACCGTAAGTGACACATCCCTCCTACTGTCCTTGAGGGCACTTTCTCTAATCTCTAACTGTGCCCGCCCAGAGCCCCACAAAGAGCTGGAAGTTTTGGGGTCACAGAATCTGCCCTCTTCATCTGATAAGGACACGCCGTGGATGGATCTGATCTCCACAAGGGAGAGGGGTCTTCAGAAACCTGAGAAAATAAAAAGTGGGGGATGTTTTGAGGCCTGGGTTTTGTTGTTTCACAGGGATTTATGTTTGAGTGGGTGCTGTGAAGTTAGCACCACTGCACTCTTCAATTTGAGGTCTCCCCACGTGTGTGGGGAGGGCTGGTCACCAGCTCTCTGTGTCCTTGTCCCCCACCCAGCACCAGGGCAGGGGTACCTTCTCACGACTTCCAGGTAGGGTGGGCTTTCACTCTTACACCAGAGACCTCAGCTGTGACCCGACTGGGGGCTCTAGGCTTTGATCTGGTGGCCCCGCTCTGCGCAGCTGTCTAAACAGGAGCAGTCTCAGGGTGAGAATGGGCTTTGGTCCCTGCCAGTTTCTTCCTTTGGCTTGGGTAGATTCCTCCCCTGATGCCAGCTCAGTCATGCATTTACAAAGGTTTATTTTGGTAGGGTTCTCCCGACATTTTAGTTGTTTCTGTTGGGAAGGAGGGAAGCACCCGGTGCTGGGAGCGTCTGTCTGCTCCATATGTCCTGTCCTCTCCGTGCTGTGGTCCCCACCTGCCCACTCGGTGCTCGGGGTACAGAGGGCTTCTCACCTGCCATGTCTGCCTGACTGTTAGAGAAAGACAAAAAAATATTAAAATACTTTGGTAAATTGTTAGAGTTGATGAAATTCAGTTCAGTGCTGATGCTCAAAATAATTGCTGACTTTCATATGCCAGCAAAGCCCAGACCAAGTACAGAGAGAGATGGCCTGGTTCCGGCAGAGCTGAAGGGGGTCGAGTCCTCTCTGCCCGGCCCGGGGCAGCCTCCAGCCCCTCCTGCCCATGGGCCAGCAGCCTGGTCCCGAGGGCTGGGCAGGGACCAGCCCCTTTGAGGTCAGTCCTCATTTGACCGCCTCTTGGCTGCGGTTCATCTGTTCTGCGGCGGGAATGCACACAGGACCCCTTGTTCCCTCCACTGGCTGGCTCCGGGCTCCAGGCCATTCCCAGCTTCTTGGCCACGGTGTCCTCCAAGATTTTGACCTCAATTGGGGATTCAGAAACTTTCTTTTTAAACTGTATTCTCCAATTTTGTTTTAAAGTCAGGCAAAAGTAAATGAGTAGATGAATTTAAGAGGGACACGTATGAAGTAGGGTGAGCAATGGTCCCGTGCACGGCAGCAGGACGCACAGAGTCTGCACGCTAGTCCCAGGTGTGGCTGTGAACTAGACAGGGAGGGGACAGAGGAAATGCTGAGGCCTCCATGGGGGCCCATCTTTTGGGTCATGAGTTTTCCAGATTTCTCTTTAATTTCTAGGGATTTAGAGTTGTAGAAATAATACAACAATCTTTTGTCAGCAGTGGTAAGTTTTCCCAGCTGGGCAGAATAACCAGGTACAGATGAGAGGGCAGGTCTGCGTGTGTGTGCAGAGTGCAGGTGCTGGGCGGTCTTCAGGGGGGCTCCCAGGAAGGTGTGGGGGGGAGGGAGAGAGAGGGCGAGGGAAGGAGAGCGAGACGGCGAAAGCGAGAGAGGGCGTGCGAGAGGGAGGGCGTGGCGGAGGGCGCGGGCGAGCGGAGGGGGGAGAGCGTGTGTGAGAGCGGGTCCGCTGTATCCTGG
>CAUYRH010162405.1:0-13859 GCA_963574655.1 Perodicticus potto | reverse complement strand
ACCGGGTCGGAGCCCGTCCCCGAGGAAGGTGCGTGGTGCCCGGGACCCAGGACCCCTGGAGACGAGGGGCAGGCGGCCAGCGCGGGCTGGGCCGGGGACGGAGTGGGTGGCCAGAGCGGCACCGTCAGGTAGTCTGGAGGCAAACCGCTCGGAGAGGGCTGTGGGGGGGAGGCTGCTGCGGGAGAAATGGCGCAGCTGGAGGCGGGCTGGGGGGCGCCTTGGGAGGCGGTTGGGGACAGCGGCTGTGTAGAGCCCTTTGCCCAGCCGGTGGGCGGTGGGTGGCGTTTGCTACTCCGAGCCTAATTCCTGTAAGGCGCCCGTTGGGCCGCGTTTCCGGGGTGCAGGCCATTCTCACAGGCCCCAGATTGAAGTCAAAGTCTCCTGTGTGCATGGTAGTTGCGGTTGATTCTAAAAATGTGCAACTGTGACTGGTTAGATTATGAAGATACCAAAATGAAACGTTCATTTGCTTTTCCATACAACACTGTTTTATTGCCTTCACTGTTTAGAGCTCCACACCCGTTTTAGTGCAAACAAATGGGCAGGATGAGGAGTTGGTCGAATTTCACAGCATGCCTGGGTCCATGTACATAAATAGTGTAGTATTAATCCACCCTTCTCATTCAGCATTTGTTTTCTCACCATGCCAATCCGCCTTAAATAATTTGTTGACCTGTGGGAATGGGGTTTCAGAGTAGAGAGGAAATCTTTCTGAATTTGAAATTAATCTGCCTTTTTAATTTCTGATTCTAGAAATCCTTCTCCAATTGCAGACACCCCTCTCAGCCCCTCTCATTTTGGAACTGAAACAGTCCAACAGAAGAATTCATGATATTTCTGACGGTGAGCGTCTGAGGAGCTGTGAAAGTTGGGAGGCTTCATTTACGTAGTTCCTGATTCTCAAAAAGGAAGTGTTAGAATTTGAATTCTAAGAATGTGTTCATTAACCTGATGTCAATGTATTCTCTTGTTTTGCTGAATACTTTTCCTTCTTGCCATAGAATGGGACTCTTCTCCAGCTTGAAGACTCTTCTTTGGTGGGAAGGATAGAATCTTCTGAGGACCCCTGTGGTATGGGTAGACTGGCACAGGTGGTCATTAAGGTCTATCTAGGTATGCATGGGAGGGGAGGAAGCATGCAAAGGTGATATCAAAGCAATAGTCCCTAGTAGCTTCCCTGCCCGCTTGCTAAATTCAGTTGTCTGTGTTCCACTAGCTCTTCCAGTGCCTCATATTTTTATTCATGGAAAGAAATGTGGCCTCTGCTGGGAAAATTATTGACTTCAGAATTGGAAGGGGTTGTAATCAGGTTGTAAATTTTGGGAGGATGGCTAGGGAATCACTGAGGAGGAGTAGACAGGTGGAAAACATTTAATGTGGCTTTGAGTGTACAAAAACATATGTTATAATTCTTGTCATGGGTGTTAGGTCATCTTGGTCTCTCGTTTTCTTTTCTCTGCCTTTTTTTTTCCATTTATATATCCATTACTTTCTAGATTTCTGTAGAGCTCTATAGGTAGGTGTTCACTTGAAAGTTAATTAAAAAGAGAACAAGGGCGGCGCCTATGGCTCACCGAGTAGGGCGCCGGCCCCATATACTGAAAGTGGCGGGTTCAAACCCGGCCTCGGCTGAACTGCAAAAACAGAAAAATAGCCAGGCGTTGTGGCGGGTGCCTATAGTCCCAGCTACTCGGGAGGTTGAGGCAAGAGAATCGCCTAAGCCCAGGAGTTGGAGGTTGCTGTGAGCTGTGTGACGCCACGGCACTCTACCGAGGGCGATAAAGTGACACTCTGTCTCTACAAAAAAAAAAGAGAGAGAGAGAGAACAAAAACTCTTTATTTGAATCCAAGTGGGTGTGAGCATGTTGTCATTTGGGGGTAAGGGGTGGCTGTTGGCAAGATCACATCTTGGATCCGTTGTCTTACAGTTTTATAGGCCCCTCTGTGTTCACACATGTGTACAGTTAATGAGGGTAGGATGAGCCAAGATTGTGCCTATAGGGTAATTGGTAATACTGAGACAGGAAGTGAGGAGGGAAATAATGAGGACCAAGAGGGCCAGAGTGTTACATAACTAAAGCTCTAGATTTTGAAATGCAGGTATTGGGTTTAGAGTTGGAGTACATGTCTATCTACCAAATACTCAAAATTTCAATCCTGCTTGTATTTTTGTCCATAGGTCTGCATATGAGTCAACTATAGAGCTAATCAACACTGGAAGCAAGGAAGGAGAAAAAAATCGTGCCCTATCAGTGCAGGTTGGTATGCGACCTGTCTGGCTGAATCTATAAGGTCTAGCGGTATGTATCAGCATGGGTCCAAAGGGGCCAACCACTCCTTAGCCTTTCTTACTCTCAGGAGGCTTACCTACCATATTTGTCCCTGTTTGATGCAGAGAAAAGAATGGTAGTATCTGTGCAGAATATTGAGTATTAGTAGAAGTGTGCAAGAGACAGAATGAGGTAGAATTTTCTACTAATTCACTTCTACCACACAGTCCATTTCTCCTCTCTTATGTCCTTCTGTGTGGCTGTCTACATATTGAAGCACAGTTATAGGTGACTCAAAGCCTCCATTTCTTTCTTCCACCTCAGGTCCATCTACAGGGGTGGCTGTGGTGGCTTTGGATTGGCAGAAGATCATTACCTTCAACAGGTCTGCACTTTGGAACCATCATCTTCCACATCCTGAAGCTGCCTCTATTCTCTGTCTATATCATTGACAGAGACTTTGTTTTTGGAAAGGGGACTGTGTGACTGCTATACTGAAACCTGACTTTTACTTGTGCTACCAAATTTAGCCCTGACCCAGTGGAAGAGTTTTAAAGACATCAACCTGGGACACATTGATAACCGAGGCCAAGACCGGACAGGGTTGTATAATTGAACTTCAGCCATGACTGGGGCTAAGAATAAGAGTAGAGCCCAGGCTAAAACTGAAAAAAGGGCTTGTGTACAGGCTAAAGCTGCAACAGAGAAGGAGGCTACTCCTGTAGTCAGGCCTGAGGCTACTCCTATAGTCAGGCCTATAGCCAAGACCCGGGTCAAAGCAAAAGCCAAATCAGCATCTAAGTCAGAGTCAGTGACAGATACGAAAGCAGTGCCTAAGAACAAGGTTGTTGCTGAGGTGAAGGGAAGAGCCTTGTCAGAGCCTAAGACTCTCGTCAAAGCCATGGCAGATGTCAGTCCCAAGGTTGAGAATGAGGCTACCAGCTCCACATGTAAAAATGAAATTTGTATTGATGCCTGGTTCTGGTGTGGGGAAGAGGCCAGTATCAATTCCTGGTTCTGGACTGGAGAAGAGGCTAGTAATTGTTCCAATGCTAAGAATGAAGGCAAAGGTAATTCGGTTGCCCGGGTCTGTACTAAGGAGTTGGAGCCTGTGGCTGGGGCCAGCCATAAGCCTAGGTCAGGGGCTGAGGAAGAGGAGGAAGAGAATGTTACTGGGAACTGGTTTTGGGAAGGAGATGATACTAGTTTTGACCTTAATCCTAAACCTGTGTATAGGATAGTTAAGCCTCAGCCTGTGGATGAAATTAATGAAAAAAACAGACCTAAGGATTGGTCTGAGGTAACTATCTGGCCCAATGCCCCTGCTGTAATTCCAGCAGTGTTAGGCTATAGATCCCAGGTCTCATGTGAGACAAAGCCTCCTTCATATCTTGTTCTAGCTTCAGCTGAGGAAAATACCCATTCTTTGCCTGCATCAACAGCCTGCCCTTCTAGGAACACTCGCTCGAGCTCACAACCTATCCCTGAGTGCCCATTTGGTTCAGACCCTTGCATCCAGACCATAGATGACATTAGACGCCAAATCAGGATCAGGGAGCTAAATGGAATTAAGCCATTTGCTTGCCCTTGCAAAATGGAATGCTACTTGGATTCTGAGGAATTTGAAAAACTTGTTAACTTACTTAAGTCAACTACTGATCCTCTCATTCATAAAATAGCCCAGATTGCAATGGGTATCCATAATGTCCATCCATTTGCTCAAGAATTTATTAATGAAGTAGGTATAGTGACACTTATTGAAAGCTTGCTCAGTTTTCCTTCCCTTGATGTGAGAAAAAAGACTGTAATTACTCTGAATTCGCCTTCTGGGGATGAAAGGCAACACAAGGTTGGATTACATGTTAAGCATATGTGTAAGGAAACTGTGTCATTTCCCTTAAATTCACCTGGACAGCAGTCTGGATTAAAGATACTAGGGCAACTGACTGCTCAGTCTGTCCATCACTACATTGTTGCCAGTTACTTTTCAGAGCTTTTCCATTTGATTTCCGTGGGAAATTGTAAAACCAGAAATCTTGTTTTGAAAGTACTTTTGAATATGTCTGAAAATCCAACTGCAGCCAGAGATATGATCGATATGAAGGCATTGGCAGCATTAAAACTCATTTTTAACCAGAAAGAGGCAAAAGCCAATCTTGTTAGTGCAGTGGCCATATTTATTAACATAAAGGAGCATATCAGAAAGGGCTCAATTGTAGTTGTCGATCGCTTGAATTATAATGCACTCATGGCCATTTTCCGAGAAGTTAAAGGGATTATTGAATCAATGTAAAATGAGCCAGAAATAAAAGAGAACATATTAAACCATCTTCAAACTCTTAGCAAGCTGTATATTCCCAAAGAGCCTTGCATCATGTTTTGGTTATTACAGTGTGTGCACTGTTTGAGCTAGACCATTTGAGGGTATCAAATGAATAATTACATCTTGAGCTGAAAACATTGGTTAATTTTTATCTTTTCTAGATTGGCACTTTTTAACATTTTACTTGAGAAGATACTGAACCATTTCATTATAAGTAAGCCCATGTGTTCATTAGTATCTGCTTAGATCCATTTATGTTTACAAATGACAGAAAGAAAATATCCTTAAATTAAGGCATATACAAAGATAATATCTAAGAGTGTATGTGCATGTGTGCACACACATGGGTGAAATATTCTCATTGCCAAATGTGCCCTCTGAATATGTAAAGAGGCAGGAGTTGCTATACGCCAGTGGTTCTCAACTATTGTAATGCCGCAACCTTTTAATACAGGTCCTATGGGTCATGACCCACAGGTTGAGAACCACTGCTATAGGCTATTTCATGTAAGAGCAATTACTATTGTCACCCTATTCTGGCTATATCAGACAATAATTCTACAACACAGAAATGACCCAGAATCTCAGACAAAACGTAGTGTTTAGTCATTTTTTTATTTAGCTACTACGTTTGTAATTCTTAAATTATTAAGCTTTTTCATTTCTGTCAAAGTCATTTCACAGAAGAGAAGAGAGAAAACATTTCATGAATGTCTGTTTTGTGCCAAACACTTCGTTGGCACTATATCATACAATTTTTCCCCCTCACAGCGGGCAGGTGGCATAGCTGTTTTACCTGATACTAAAGCCAATCTTACCACCCTGCTTTACAGTCCTCCCTCATTTTTTAAGTTGATGTCCCTCAATGCTCAGGGACTGGTTTTAATGGTTTAACTTTGTGGTAGATGATGTCCCTGCCAAGTGTTGCAGTTCTTAACTTCCTCCAAATGCATGTGCCCATTAAGCATTTGGCTAACCTGGCTGGAGGTCAGGAAAAAAGTCTGAGATGAATGTGTGGATTTTATTTTACCTGGAGTATATGGGAAATAGTAGGTGCCCAAAAACGTTGCTTAATGAATAAGATGTGGATTAGGAGTCATCTGCAGGTGAAATTTGTTATCCTTTGTATCCATTTGTATTTTTTTTCAGAGAGCTATAATCTTGCTGTACATTGCTTTATCTCCTTTATTTAGAAAGGTAGATTTTATCCTCCTTGCAAAATCATACCTTGATATTTATAACATTTATGATTTATTCTCCTGTATGCCACAGGAAAGGCCTAAGGACTTTTTCTTTCAGCCTGGCTCATTTCTGCATTTGTACCAGCCAAAAGTGTATGGAATAAACTTAAGAGAAATTCAGACTGAGAACTTTAGCTTCAACAACCCAAAACAAGAAAGCTAAGAGAGAGGCTGTTATCTCGACTTGTAAGACAGTGGTTTTTGAAAATCTACGTGGTCCAGAAAGCATTCCCATACCTTTTAGGCTATGGTTTTGTTCTCTAGACTTGTGATAGGAATTACAACCCCTGGTCTGAGCTAAAGAGAAAGTCTTTTTGTGAAAATTTGGGGTTATATACTTTGATATTTTCAGACAGTTAAGAAATTAAAACAATATTCTGTAAATATGTTTGTAACTTGCTCCCCCACTAACTGTATATTGTGAACATTTTTCCATGTTAATAAAATATGCCTTTATAATATATTTTTGAATCCCTTAAATGTTTTTCCTATGTTAACACTGGTGTATTGTAATCTTTCATTGCATATTCTCTTTTTCTTTAATTTTTTTATTAGATCATAGCTGTGTACATTAATGCATTTATGGGGTACAATGTGCTGGGTTTTTATACAATTTGAAGTACAACAAACTGGTTAACATAGCCTTCACCATACTTTCTTAATTATTGTGTTAAGATATTTATACCCTACACTTAGTAGATTTGACATGTACCCTTGTAAAATGCACCATTGGTATGGTCCCACCAATTACCCTCCCTCCACCCATCCTCCCTCTTCCTCTCCCTTCCCCCTTCATCTTGGGCTGTAGTTGGGTTATAGCTTTCATATGGAAGTGTGGATGGTTATATTTTGGTTTCATAGTAGAGCTGAGTACATTGGATATGTTTCCTTCCATTCTTGAGATACTTTACTAAGAAGAATATGTTCCAGCTCCATCCATGTAAACATAAAAGAGGTAAAGTCTCCATCTTTCTTTAAGGCTGCATAATATTCCATGGTGTATATATACCACAATTTATTAATCCATTCGTGGGTCGATGGACACTTGGGCTTCTTCCATGACTTAGCAATTACGAATTAGGCTGCAGTAAACATTCTGGTGCAAATATCTTTGTTATAAAGTGATTTTTGGTCTTCTTGCATATTCTCTTAATATAGAATATACACAAAGTCTTTGACAAAAATAGAATATAGTACTCCATGATACCTTTCCTCTTAATTATCTTCCCAATTTAGCATTATATTGATCTACCAAATGCTTTTCTTTTAGTAGCTTTATTAAGATAAAATTAAAATCTATATTGTGTTTAATTTTATAAGTTTTAATGTAGATATATACAAAAAACCCTAGCCACAGTCAAAATAGTTAACATACCCATCCCCCTTCTTAATGCCCTTTGGTACTCCTTCCCTCCTCTCTCTCCCTGTGGCCATGGCTCAAGCAACCACTGATCTACCTTCCAACATAGACTTGCATTTATTTTCTGTAATTGTATATAAATGGAATCATTCAGTGTATATTTTCTTAAAGGGGAGAGGTGTGGCTTATTTCACACAATAGAATTATTTGAGATTCATCCATGTCATTTGTCTCAATAGTTCATTGCCAAATTATTCTATATGTCTTTACCATAATTTGTCCATTCACCAGTTGGTGGACGCTTGAGTGGTTTACATTTTGGCTATTACAGTTAAAATAGCTGTGAGCATTTGTGTACGATCGTTTTGATGGACATATGTTTTCATTTCTCTTAAATACATAAGAGTGGAATGGCTGAATCACATGATAGGTATAGATTTAATTTTTACGTTTTCCAAAGTGGTTGTATGATATTCTTACAGTAGTGTGTGTGAGTTCTGATTGTGCCACCTTCTTGCTAACACTGGTATGATTGGTCTTTTTAATTTTTTGTATATTTCATTGTAGTTCTAATTGCATGTACTTAATGACTAAGATGTTGAACATCTTTATACATATATTTGCTATCGATACATCTTTAGTGAAGTATATGTAATCTTTTGCCATTTAAAAAAAAATTGGGTTGTTGACTTTTTAAGGTGTTTGTATATAGTGGATACAAGTCCATTATCTGTTGCTGCCCACCCAGCCCCCCTGATCGATGATGCAGAGGTAGCACCGCAGATGGAATGATTGATTTGAAAGGGAATGGCTGAAGCTCACTTAGGCATTCAGCAGTTTTATTTCTTCCACCAAAGCTTATCTAGGCATATAACTTAATCAATAAACATATGACTTAAACTTGGCCCCAGGCCTCTTACTTCCTGGTACTTACGGATCTATGGATAAATCAGATTAACTGATAACCACTTTACTAACATTATGTAAAGCTATCCTTATGGGCTAAGGTTTAACTGGCTTAACTGATAACTACTTTACTAAAGTTATTCTTATGCTAAGTAATCAAAAACAAAACCACAAAACAAGATTTTGAGAAAATAAGCGATTTAAATGCTTGATCCTTGAACAGACCATTTGGAGGCAGTTAATTGTCTTAAGGGAGTATCCCAGAAAATCCTGAGATATACAGGTACCTGTTTGCAGACCTGCCTCCACGAAGTTCTGCCCTAAATCACTTTTACATGTTTAGGTTCTAAGCCACATATGAAGTTCTATCCAGGATTTTTTCCTTTCTAACTTACAAAAGACTTTAAACTTGCCTTCACAAAATGGAACCATTTAAAGGTTTACTTATAGGCTTTTCACCTATACCGCTTCTGTGAGCTGGGGGAGAAAATCCTCCAAAACTCACATCTAATCCTCCAAAACTCACATCTAGCCCAAGTACTAGAAATGTTCCTACTCAGGGCCTCGTACCTCAAGGAGCACAAATGAGACTGATTGACCTTACAAGGCTGCAGATGACTGTGCCCCTTCAATTATCAGATATGATTTGCAAATATTTTCTCCAAGACTGTAGGTTGTATTTATACTCCCAAAAATATCTTTGGAGAAGCAAAAAGTTGTTGTTGTTGTTGTTGTTTTGAGACAGAGCCTTAAGCTGTTGCCCTGGGTAGAGTGCTGTGGCATCGCAGCTCACAGTAACCTCCAGCTCCTGGGCTTAAGCAATTCTCTTGCCTCGGCCTCCCAAGTAGCTGGAACTACAGGTACCCACCACAACACCTGGCTATTTTTTGGTTGTAGTTGTCGTTGTTTGGCAGGCCCAGGCTGGATTCGAACCCACCAGCTCTGGTGTATGTGGTTGGTGCCTTAGCCACTTGAGCTACAGGTGCCGAGCCATGTTTGTTTTTTTTGTTTTTGTTTTTTTTACTCCAACTTAACTTTGTTTTTCTTGTTAATTTCAGATTAATATGAGCATATATAACAATTAGGTTACATTGTTTGCATTTATAAGGTTAAAGTCCTAGTTGTAGTTGTGTCTTTCACCTAGGAGGTGTGCCATATACTTGTACATTGTACCCACTGGGTGGGAATTTACTGAACCCCTTCCCCCCCTCTGGAATTTTATTGAGTTTTCTCTCATGTGGACCTGTCTTTCTTTCATTCTTTTCTTTTTTTTTTTTTTGCAGCTTTTGGCCAGGGTCGGGTTCGAATCCACCACCCCCAGCATATGGGGCTGGCACCCTACTGCTTGAGCCACAGGTGCTGCCCCAGGACCTGTCTTTCTTAATCTACTAGTTTCAATTTAGTGTTGAGTACATGTGATACTTATTTCTCCATTCTCATGATACTTTGCTTAGGAGAATGTTCTCCAAATCCTTCAAGGTTGTTGCAAAAGATGTAAAATCTCCATATTTTTTATGGCTGAATAGCATTTCATGATATACATGTATCTCAGTTTATTAATCTAAGTTTAGGTGATATCTCAAAGTGGTTTTTATTTGCATTTCTGTTATAAGTAGGGACAATGAGAATTTTTTCGTGTATGTGTTGGCCATTTGTCCTCATGAGAAAGAGATTCTGTTCATATCTCTTGCCTAGTTTTTAATAGGGTCTTTTTCTCTTGTTGATATGCTTTGAGTTCTCCATAGATTCTGGTTATTAGCCCATTGTCAAATTCGTAGCATGCAAATATCTTCTTCCATTCTGAAGATTATATCTCTTTGCTTTGTTGATGGTGTCCTTAGCTGTGCAGAAACTTTTTTAACTTGATTAGGTCCCATTTATTTATTTTTGTTGCTTCAATTGCAAATGAAGTCTTCTTTATAAATTCTTTTCCTAGGCTGATAAGATTCAGAGTTTTTCCCACATTTTATTCTAGAGCTTTTATAGTTCTGTCTTAGATTTGAATCTCTATCCATCAAGTATTAATTTTTGTAAATGGTGAGAGGTAATGGTCCAGTTTCAGTCTTTTGCTTGTGGCTGACCACTTCTTCCAGCATCATTTATTGAATAGGGATTCTTTTCCCTAGCATGTACTTTAGTTTGCTTTATCAAAGATCAGATAGCCGCATGAGGTTATTCTCTTTAGGTTCTCTTTTCTTTTCCATAGATCTGTGTCTCAATTTCAATGCTAGTACCATGCTATTTTGATCACTACAGACTTGTAATATAACCTGAAGTCTGGTAAAGTGATGCCTTCAGATTTGTTGTTACCACATAGAAATGTGTTGGCTATTCGTTTTTTGGTTTTTTTTTTTTTTCTGGTTTCATATGAAACATAGAACTATTTTTTTCAGTATCTTCAAAGTATAATGTTGGTATTTTAATGGGAAATGCATTAAATTTTAGACTGCTTTAGGTAGTAGAGGCATTTTAACAATGTTGTTTCTTCTCAGCCATGACATGGTATGTTTGTTCTTCCATCTGTTAACATCCTGTGCTACATCTTTTCTCAGTGTTTCATAGTTCTCTCTGTAGAAATCCTTCACATCCTTTGTTAAATATATTCAAAGGTATTTCGTTTTCTTTGATGGTACTGTAAAGGGTATTGTACATGTTGTCTTTGATTTGATTCTCAGCTTGACTGTTGTTAGTGTATACGAAGGCTACTGATTTGTGAATGTTGATTTTGTATTCTGAGATACTACTCTATTTCTTTTTTTTTTCTTTTTTTTTTAGAGACAGAGTCTCACTTTGTCACCCTTGGTAGAGTGCTGTGCCATCACAGCTCACAGCAACCTCCAGCTCTTGGGCTTAGGTGAT
This sequence comes from Perodicticus potto, assembly GCA_963574655.1. NCBI lineage: Eukaryota > Metazoa > Chordata > Mammalia > Primates > Lorisidae > Perodicticus > Perodicticus potto. The sequence goes on along the minus strand of CAUYRH010162405.1, from coordinate 2,900 downwards.
TCTCTTGCCTCAGCCTCCCAAGTAGCTGGGACTACAGGCACCCACCACATCACTATATTTCTTGGTCACATCCACAAACAAGTCTAGTGGTTGAATCCTTAGGCTTTCCTACGTATTAGATTATATCTTATGATTTAGTGATAGTTGCACCTCCTCTGTCCCCATTTGCATACTCTTGATATCATTCTCTTGCTTAATTGCATTGGCTAAGACTTCCAGCACTATGTTGAATAGTAGTGGTGATAGTGGACATCCTTGTCTGGTTCAGTTATGCGTGGAAATGAAGTGAAAGTTTTTAATTTTGATGACAAACAATTCAACTTTGGTGTTATATATAAGAAATCTTTGTATAACCAAGGTCACAAGGAATTTATCTTATGTTTACTCCTAAAAGTTGTATAGTTTTGTATTTTACATTTAGGTCTGTGATTTATTTTGAGTTAATTTTTGTATATGGTATAAGTTATAGGTCAAAGTTCATTTTGGGGGCATAACAATATCCACTTGTTCCAACCTCATTTGCTGAAATGGCTCTTCTTTCTCAACTAATTGCTTTTGTGTCTTTGTCAATAATCAGTTGTCCCTGTGTGTATGGGTCTATTCTTGGACTCTGTTGTGATCTGTTGATCTATTTGTATGTCTTGATCCCAATGCTGTTCTGTTTTGATTATTATAGCTTTATAATGTCCAGCTTTATAATGTGACTCCTCTAACTTTATTGTTATTCAAAGTTATTTGGTTATTCTTATCCTTAAATTTCTATAAAAGTTTTAGAATGAACTCATCAGTTTCTATACAAACACTTGCTGAGATTTTGATTAGAATAGCTTTGAACTAATAGATCAATTTGGGGAGAACTGACATCCAACAATATTAAATATTGTGACCCATGAATATAATCTATCTCTCCACTTATTTAGGTCTCTTTTAATTTCTCTCTTAGCAGTGTTGTGTAGTTTTCATGCAGCATGCTTTTTTTAGTGGCAGCTAATTTTATTTTATATACTTGTATCCTACATATTAAATCAGTCCCTTGGTGATAAACATATTCAGGATTTTTTTTTTTTTTTGAGACAGAGCCTCGAGCTGTCACCCTGGGTAGAGTGCCATAGCATCACAGCTCACAGCAACATCCAACTCCTGGGCTTCAGCGATTCTCTTGCCTCAGCCTCCCAAGTATCTGGGACTACAGGCACCTGCCACAATGCCTGGCTATTTTTTGGTTGTAGTTGTTACTATTCGGCAGGCCCAGGCTGGATTCAAACCCACCAGCTCTGGTGTATGTGGCTGGTGCTTTAGCCGCTTGAGCTACAGGCACTGAGCCTGCAGGATTTTTTTTTTTTTTTTTTGGCTGTGAGAATTAATGATGCAGTGAATGTCCATGTTTTTATCTTCACACCTCTTTGATTATTTTTTTTTCCTCTTTGATTATTTTTGTATGGTATATTCACTACAGTAGAAGTGCTTTGCTAAAGATTATGAAAGGCAGTGTCCTCCAGCCAAAGATAACCAGGAATATGCTTGTATTTGAACAAGTTGGGTTTATTACTTGTAGTGAGGGAGATCACTCCCCATGGGGAATCATGGGGTCCTTCAATAAGAGTGTTTTAAAAATGAGTTATTGTAGGGAAGCACCTGTGGCTCAAAGGAGTAGGGCGCCAGCCCCATATGCCAGAGGTGGTAGGTTCAAACCCAGCCCCAGCCAAAAACTGCAAAAAAAAAAAAAAAGAGTTATTGTAGGATATGGACTTGATTTAGGTGATTTGGGGGATAGGTAAAGGTAGTTAGGCTCTATTGTGGGTTGAAAGTTGTGAGGAAACATGAGTAATTCTATGATGTGGAATTTAAATAAGTTTTATTCTGTAAGTGGTGAAGAGTAGTTCAAAGTTGTGATTGATAAAGCAATAGTCATTGATACTAGCCAAAATGGAGGGGGATATTTCATCATTTTTGTGGTTGAGGAAGTGTTTTTCTGTGTTCCTACATGATTAAAGTGGTCTTGTTTTTGTCTTGATACATCACATTCACAGAGAGGCCTTGTCTGATGTAAAAGTTCTGTGAAATTGTTTATATTTAACAAGAGAACTCCAAGGCCTAGTTTTGAGTGCCAAGCTAGCTCTTGGATGTCAAGGGGTGCTTATCTCCTTCTCGTGGATATTTGCACATTCTGGAGCATAAATATATATTCCTTCATATGCTTCCCAAACACTCAGTATCAATATTTTTAACTTTTACTACTCTCAGTGACAAAAAGTATTTTAATTTTTATAATAACATTTTAAATGCTGCATAAAATACTTCATCAGCCTTTTGGCTATGATCAAGCATAAAGTGTATATAATATTCTGTGTTACAGATGTGATAATTGAATCACCCCTTTAAATTCCATCACATTAATTCTAGGTATGTGAGGATGGACATCATTATTTAGTGGGAAGAAAATAACAGAGTATATACATATGTGTGTCACTTTGCCTATTTTCTTTTCTTCTCTTTGTTGTCCTTTCCATGTAATCTTCACATTCAGGCCCTTGCAGTTATCACCAACTGACAACCAGAAAAGTTATACCACTTTATACCTTGTGAACTATATTTAAAACAGAAAAGAGTTTAGCTGTGTGGAAATTCTGTTACAGAGTTCAGGCCCTGTGTTCTTTTATGGACCTAAGCTCAGGCAACAGCCATAATGAGTAGTCTGCAAAGTAATATGTACCCACTACCACAGCTCATAACAGAATATGAGTTTTGTTTTGTTTTGTTTTGTTTTTGAGACAGAGCCTCAAGCTGTCACCCTGGATAGAGTGCCATGGCATCACAGCTCACAGCAACCTCCAATTCCTGGGCTCAAGCGAGTCTCCTGCCTCCGCCTCCCAAGTAGCTGGGACTACAGGCGCCCGCCA
>CAUYRH010162403.1:0-23741 GCA_963574655.1 Perodicticus potto | reverse complement strand
CTCGGTAGAGTGCTGTGGCGTCACACAGCTCACAGCAACCTCCAACTCCTGGGCTTAGGTGATTCTCTTGCCTCAGCCTCCCAAGTAGCTGGGACTACAGGCGCCTGCTACAATGCCCGGCTATTTTTCTGTTTTGCAGTTCGGCTGAGGCTGGGTTTGAACCCGCCACCTTTGGTATATGGGGCCGGCGCCCTACTCAATGAGCCATAGGCGCCGCCCTAATTAAACATTTTTATTTTAAGAAAAGTATGGGGCTTTCTCCAAATAAGTTCTCTTTGCCTTTAAGCTGATTATAGGTAGAATCAGGGATAGACAAAGTATTTTAGTTTGGAACCATTTAACAAAGGGAAATGAGGAATATCTTGGAATAAATGAGATGAGGCAAAATTCAGTAGAGTCCATGATCACAAGAATATGCTTATTTCCAACAGGGACAGTCTTACTCAGGGATAATAATAGATAACATGTAGTAGATACTCAATGAATGCCAAACATTGCTGTGAAGATGATACGAATAATATTAGTGCCATTGCTCTTATCCACTTTAGATGACTGGACTAAAAGAACACAGCTCTGTACCAGTGGTTCTGGAACAGTGCATGTGGGTGCTCTGGACACCGAACGAACTCACAGGGCTCCATAAGGCATATTAGCTTGACATCCCATGAAATACTAGCTTGAGGTACTTCAAGGTATTTCTATATAGATTGCACTAAATTTTATAATTGACACTGTTCTTTGCAAATGTGAGATTTTATTAGTTGTTATGTTAAAAAGCAAGTATTGGGTGGTGCTTGTGGCTCAAAGGAGTAGGGTGCCAGCCCCATATACTGGAGGTGACGGGTTCAAAACCAGCCCCAGAGAAAAACTACAAACAACAAAAAAAGAAAGCAAGTATTATCCCAAAATCAATATAGATCAGAAAAGGAAAGGGATGGGCCATGCCTGATATGACTGCAGTTTGAGAAATTGTGCAGTACTCAACAAATATACTTCCCATCAGTAAGTAATTATAATTATTGAAGAACAAAATAAAAAAATTTTTAAATGTCTATTATTTTTTAATAACTGGTTTTATTAGGGCATACAATATATTAGATTATTAGAATCTAACTCCTTAATAAAAGAAACTTAAATTTTTTTAAATTGTTGTTTTGCTTTTTTGTTCTGCTGTTTTGTTTGGTCTTGGGGATTTGCTAAAAAAATCACAGAGACTATAAGGGTGCTGTCAACTAAAAATGTGGGAACCCCTCCTCTAGGGCATTTATACTTAGAATATTCCCTCAAATGCCCAGCTTCATGTTTATATACAAGAAAAAAAAATTAAAGAGGTAGAATTAATTAAGTATACATTATCTACATTCCTTGCATTCTCTTAGGAATATAGTCAGGTAGTCATTCCAGGGTTGCATTGAGGGGCCATGGGGTAAAAATTAGTTAAATAACTTCCACATTTGTTAAACAAGAAGGATAGAGTTCTTCAGTGAATCCACAGTCAACCTGTAGGTACGGCGGCCCTGCCAAATTACTCACACACCACTTCTGTACATGATCGGATAGAAAGAAAATGAAAAAAAAAATGCATGTGGTCCAATTCAGTATACAATTTAGTCCAAACAATTATTTCAGTGGTCCCGTTAGCTTTTCACTTTGTTTCATTTGTAGTAATTGCTCAGTCTTCCACGAGTCTGTGTTTCTTGCCCATCATTCACCTATATGCCGTACAGGGCTCTGAGTGTGTCTTTGCTGTAGTGGAGGGAGCAGACACTATCCATGGAATGAATTCTCGTCTCTCTGAGCCATGAAGATGTCCCTCATCTTCCTGTGCTCTGATCAGCATGTTGGTTCTCGACCTGAACTGGGGGATCAGAAGGCATGTCCAATCTGGCTTTCCCTGGTCTCAGTTGGTCCTCATTATCACATGGGCCCACAGAATCTCTCACACGGTCTTCACCCTGCCCTTGGCCTACCAAGCCCCATGGGAGTAGGCCTGCCGGCTCACACTGCGGCTGTTTTCAGCCCTTCTTTCAGGAAGATCAGAGGCCTTCTGGGTCCTGTTCTCGACACAAGCTACTACCTGCATGCACTTGGAGTGGTATTTTCTTCATTGCATAAAAGATAGTTCCACCAGATGACTCTTCTTCTTTGAACCCTGATTATGCTAATGATGTATATTTCAAAATTTTAATGTTTTTCAATAACATAATCTTTATGAACTTATTATAAGTAATTTATTATCAGTGTACTGTTGCAATATATACATATATAAATGACAGAAATGTATATAACACCTCTATTAACTAGATAAAGAGAAGACACCACCTGAATTCTATCCTGCGTGGTGATTAGATGTGATAAAGACCAGCGAACAAAACAGTTTTTAACACTTGATAAAACAAATTAAACTTGAAACCGATAGCGGCTGTCTTCATTATTTTTAAGGCAGGTTATGGAATCAATCTTCTTTTCTGTATCTTGCATACTTTGCACTATGGTTTTCTGCAAAAGGGACATTGGTGCATGCAAACAAAATAGCTCCACTTAGCAGAGCACATATCTCAGGGCCTTCTGTCCTGCTTTCAGTGACCTGGAAAGTACAGTGAGAACAGACAGTGTCACAAAAATGGCTTTACTAGTATGTTCGGAGCCAGACAGAACTTTAATTTTCACCATGAATATAAAAATTTGCACTTTCTCCTAGAAAACTATTATAGAGAAATAAAAGCATTGAGCTCTGTTTCACAACCTTTTCATTAGGGGGATTATGAAAAAAGAGGGAAATGGATTGGGAACATCTCTACCCCTGCCATGAAGTAATAAATTAAGAACTTAAAAAAGAAAGCAAAACCTGTCAATAGTTTATTATTGAAAAGAATTCTATTTGGGGCAGCGCCTGTGGCTCAAAGGAGTAGGGCGCTGGCCCCATATAACAGAGGTGGCAGGTTCAAACCCAGCCCCGGACAAAAACTGCAAAAAAAAAAAGAATTCTATTTGCAATTATACTGCCTTTTAAAATGATATTTTTCGCATTTAATGTATCTACAAATTACTTTTTTGCAGCAAGCTCATTTAATCACTGGCATTGGTACCTTTTGTTTTTATATGTAGAAAATGAATATAAAAATCCAAATGTATTAGACAGTTATATTGTTTACTAAATAGACAAGGGAGAAAAAAGCTAATTTAGACGGCTTATACATTATGTGGGTCATTATGAAAGTTTTGAGATAAGCAAAAATCAAGAAACATAAAATCCGTGTGGATGGAAACAAATGAAGCCCTTCCAGCAACACGGATAAGCCAAGTCCGTTGACACTTACACAGGTAATGAGAAATAACGCTGCCACAGTTTCTTAGAAGTGAGATAATGGGCCCCAACACACTCTGTCTCAAACTTTCATAGTGACCTACTATTCAAAATAGATTTGTGGTCATCATTTTTAGCGAAGGACCTTTTTTGTTTTACATAAATGTTAAAGATATTCTACAACTATATGAATATTAACCTGTTGTTTTTTTTTGTTAGGAATTCAGGAAGATGGTTTAGTGTTTCTTAATGGAAGAAAGTTAAATTGAATTAGAAATGTGTTTGTAAGTGTGTTTTCTTAAAATAGAATCACGCGTAAGTTGTGTTTTGTCTTTGTGTTTTGTTTTAAACTAAAAGTCTTCTGCTTTTTCTCTTACAATATTAGGAATATTAGAACATAATTATGTCATATAAAATATCTATTCTAGATTTAGGTAATTGATAAATGATATTGAATTGAAATGACTATTAAAAAATTCCAGATGTAGATGGGGTTAAGAACCTAAATAGATATATATCTGGAGGAGCAAAGTTAACGACGAAATCTCCAAGTTCTAAAACCAATGAATTCTTCCAACCTTAATGTTTTAAAGCTTCATATTTTACTTATAAGACTTAGTTAATATCTTTTAAGAAGTTATGTAAGCATTCATTTAATGTTCCCATTTGCACTAAGAAAGAAGCTTTTACATATTTCGTTTATACAGAAGGACAGATTTCTCACACTTGAGATAGACTTGCATTTTTATATGCTATCCTTTACAAGAAGCTAGAATCCATTTCCCCATACAAAGAAATTTGTATTTACTTTTACTTTTTGATTAATAAATTGGGCTTTATTCTCTTGATCAGTAAACCATATTTGCTATGTTAGAAACAGAATTTTAGAAAATACTTTATTTTAGGTGATTCTGAATTATTGATTTAAGTTTTCATCATGTTACTAGGGCCTTCTATTTTGTATTTATGTTTTAGTAAATGTTATGTGTCTGTCTTTTATTCAGTTAAGCTACAGCTGTGTTTGCAAATGAAAATCTTACTATTACTTAAAAATCCAGTGAGGAACCTTTTTCTTCTTACTTTTATCCACCAAGGTGGTTTTTCCCCTTTAATATTAAACCCATAAATATTTATCTGTATTTTAAATATACTTGTGCTTATCATCCAGGCTAACCTATTTATCAAGTCAGTGTAAGCATAACACTTATTTTAATTGTATTAATTCGCCTCCTTGGAGAAAGAAGGCGAAGTTTCCATCTGTCTCTGTCAATTTTGTTTCTATCCAAGGAGACATCAACGACATTTTTACCACATAGGTGTGAAAAACACAAGTATGGGAACTCAAGTTCGCTCCCACGCCTACTCACTTCCCAATAAAATATCCTACCAACAAGAGGAAGGCTTAAGGATGAGTGATGCTGGTGGGCTCAGAATCTTCCCTTCCAGTTTCTATTTAAAAAGCAACAACCCCGAAGCAGAAAGCTTTGGTGAGTTCTTTGTCCTCCTCCGTCGCTCCAGGACTCAGAGCTGCTCTGTCAGGGTTCACCTGCCCTGCTGGGATATCGCACAGCCACTTCATGCATGAAATTAGTTCCTCTGGACAGGCAAACGAATGTCTCATGAAACCTCCTCACTATACTTTCCAAATAACCAAGACAGGAAATATTTGAGGATGAAAATGTTTTATGTGAGATTCAAAACATAGGTTTGTAGATTTGACCAGTCATGAAAAAAAAAAAAAAGATTTAAGAAATGTTTTCTATGGGCTTTGCTGTAACACACTAAAGTAATAACATAAAATTGACCCAGGGTGATATACTTCCCTACTGAAAGATCAATACAGTCTTATGGATAAAGAGACTCTATGTCTAGGGCAGCAAATGCAATGACATTGCCTTGCTGGTGGAAGAGAGAAAAAATCCCGTTTTCTGACGGTTTCGCCATAGGATCAACTAACTTTTTTCTACATGAAACCCTGACTTTTGGTTTTTCCTTTTAAGTGATTTTCTTAATTACCACAACTACAGCTTCACCAGCTTGACAATCTAAAATATACTTTCCCTACCATTTATATCCGCACAGAGAAAGTCTAGTTCTTAGGGAATCCACAGAATTGGGATGCATGGAGGACAATCACTGCACCTGCACTTGGCCTGCACCACACCTTTTAAGGGGCTTGAAATCATCTGGACCAGGCAAATGAATGGTCTGAGGCTTGCCTGTGAAGCATTGGCTGATAGCAGGCTCCCAAAAGCATTCTTTTTTTTTTTCAATTCAAGGAAGAAATTTTATATAGTGAAAATGTGACTGCACAGAAAGCTGAAAATTTAGCTTTGAAATAAACTTAAAAATAAAATGTGTCCCCAGAAAGCTATTTTATGGACAAAAATAAAGTAATCAAAACTTTATACAGAGAGACAAAAGTAGAGAATAGTCAAGATAGTATCAAAGGGGAAGAAAAAAGTTGGAGGAATAACTGACTTCAAGACTTACAATAAAGCTACAAGAATCAAGACAGTTTAGTGTTGGTAAAAAAAAAAAAAAAAAGACAAATAGATCAATAGGACAGAATAGAGAACCCAGCAGTAGATCCACATAAATATAGTCAATTGATCTTTGACAAAGTAGCAAAGGAAATACAATGAAGCAAAGGCATCTTTTTAACAAACAATGCTGGGACAAGAAGCAAAAATAGATAAATAAATAAACCTAGACACAGAGTTACATCATTCCCCCAAATTAACTAAAAATAGAACACAAACCTAAATGTAAAACACAAAGCTATAAAAACTCCTAGAAAATAACATAAGTGGATAGCTTGATAACTCTGGGAATAGAGATGACTTGTTAAACACAACAGCAAAGTCACGATTCATGAAAGAAATAATAAACAAGACTTCATTAAACTTAAAAACTTTTTCTCTGTGAAAGATAACGTCAAGAGAATGAAAAGATTAGCAATGAACTAGAACTGTTATCCAAAATATACCAAGAAATCTTAAAACTTAAGAAAAGTAAAAATGGAGCAAAAATCTTAATAAACACCACCAAATAAGGTATACAGATGACAATAGCATATGAAAAGATGGTCCATGTCATATGTCACTGGAGAAATGCTAATAAAACAACAATGAGCGCCTACTACACCCCGGTTAGACTGGCCAGAATCCACAATACCAAATGCGGCTGGGGATGTGGGGCTGCAGGAATGCTCTTGCTCACTGCTGGTGAGAATGCGAACCAGTTCAGTCATTTGGGGAGATAGTGTGGTGGTTTCTTACAAAACGAAACTCACTCTTACCATACAACCCAGCAATCGCGTTCTGTGATACTCACCCAAATGTGCTGAAAACTTACATCTACAAAGAATCATGAACACAGAGTAGCTTCACTCATAACTGCCCAAACTTGGAAGCAACCACAATGTCCTTCAGTAGGTAGATGAATAAACTGTGATACATCCAGAAAGCAGAAAATCATTCAGTGCTAAAAGGAAATGAGCTATTGAACCATGACAAAACAAGGAGAAAATTAAAGGCATTTTACAACGTGAAAGAAGCCAAAATGAAAGCCTAAATACAGTATGATTTCAAATATATGATCTTCTAGAAAAGGTAAAACTATGGTGATAGTAAAAATATCAGTGATCATCAGCAATTATGGGAGGGATGGATGAACAGGCAGTACACAGAGTATTTTTAGGGCAGTGACAATGATGATGGGTACACACCATTATATATTTGTCCAAACCATAGAATGTACAACACCTGCAGGGAGCCATAAGGCGAAGGACAGACTTTGCATGATTATGATGTGTCAGTGGAGGCTCCTTACTTTCTGGAGGAGGGTGTTAATAATAAGGAAGCTACACATGTGTAGGGGTAGGGGGCATATGGGAAACCTCTGCACCTCTTTCTCCACTGTACTATAAACCTAACATTGCTCTAAGAAACTGTTAAGTAAATAAATAAGTAAATAGTAGCCCTTCCCATAGTTCTTCTAAAGAAAGAAACTGAGGTACCCTCCTATTGATTTGAAATAAAAAAATTAAAAAAAAACCTGAGGCCCAGCATGTTTTTGTATTAGCAGAATACATACTCTTGAAGGCCAAAGTTGAATCTCACTTCTTCCTATTCTAATCTCTGAGAAACACTCTTCTACATATAACTACCTACTGTATTTATTATTATAACTCAGTCTTGTAGTGTTAAGCCAAGTGGAATGATAGATACTATATTTACAATAAAAAGTTTCAATGATGCTTCTCAAAGTCCAGTAAATGACAATTACTTTGGCCAAATACAGAGGGAAAAGGTGTTGGAGATTGAAGTAAGGAATAAAAAATATTTCTGCAGTGTTTTACATGTGACTGCTTTAAATTCATTTAAAAATGTATGTAGTATCTTTTATCTGATGTTCTTTCTTTCTTTCTTCCTATTTCCCCCCTAGGTTTTGATAATAATGATTTTCCCACACTCTGCTTTTCTATTGCCCCTAAAGTGTAAAATGAATCAGAGATGAGAGTGGAGTTAGTAGGTACAATAAACTTATGCGTGAGTCACTGGTTTCTAAGGTTCGAAGATACAGCCAAACTTTTTTTCATCTAATTTTTTAATTGACATGTAATAATAATACATATTTATAGGATATACAGTGATGTTTTAATACACATATAGAGGTTGGATTAGGGTAATTAACATATTCAGCATCTCAATTTTTTATCATTTATTTGTGTTGGGTACATTCAATATCCTCTTTATAAGCTATTTGAAACTATAAACATATTATTGTTAAGTATAATTATCTTACCATGGTTTAGATTACCGAGGGATGTCCAAACCTTACTTCTCACTGCTGTTAAAAGTTGTTTTGGGTCACACATTAAATACACAAATACTAATAAAAGCTGATGAACACAAAACAGTTTTCATGCATGCTTTTTTATGACATCTGACACCACAGATTAACAAACAGTCCTCAAATAATCTGCATATCACCTATTGGTCTCAGACCGGATACCCCTGAGAGAAACTTTAAGAGGATTCGTAGGTACAGTCTGGACACAGGGAAACTGAACACATTTACAGAAATGAAATTAAATAGTATGAGTGTTACAAAATCCACTAAGTATGATATTATAACAGCTCTTCAGGAAACCTCATTAAAAGGAATTCCAGCAGATACCAAGAAGGCATCCAAAATAATTTGCTACAGAATCACAGGGAGCACCCACTGGAGGGTCATCCTCAGAGGCTCCAGGGAAGAACTTCCAGTGACCCAAACAGCAGCAGCGTCAACAATTACCACTGAAGAAACACAGCAAATTAAAGCATTTCCTCCACAGTGCAAGCATTCATTTTTGCTTTTATCTGGAATCTGGATGATTATGCTTAAATGAGAGAATCATCACAAAATCACAGGTTTACCCCTTCTGTTCCTAGAAGAAAGAATTTTGATTGTCAGAGGAAAATCATAGTGATTACGCAAGAAACATGGAGAATAAAGTCCAAAGAGGCCATACCTGAGCTCATCAAACTAAAATATGATGAACATGATAGTTTCAAAAACAAGTAATGAATCTACTTTCAAAGTTTCAGGTCGAGGGGAAGATTTAAGACTCAGTTTCCTGAATTTTGGGAGAGAGATGGCTGAAACCTGATTTTGAATTGATGTTTATCATGCTTCGTTTTGCCAGCTTTAATAAAGCAAGACTGACTCCAAATTTTATAGAGCTCAGGCCTCTGATATTTTTCCCTTTTTTTTTTTTTCTTTCAAAGTAGTGCCTGCACCTGGTTAAGAAGATGAACCAGTGCAGGAGAGATTATAATGATTAACTGTCTACCAGCCCTCTCACCTCCCCCTCAGTTCATCAACCCACATTGCCACTTGCTCTGCCTCCCAGAAAAACAAAACAAAAGAGAAACAAAAATTCCTATTGTTAACTTTTGTACCAGTCATTACAAAGCCTTTAACTATTGCACCTATAATTTTATTAATCTATTTAACATGTATTTACCTATTGACATAGCATTATGAAAACTGAAGATTTATGACAATAAAATACCCTTCACTTCTGAGTTCATAGTCATGGAGAGGAATCGTGATTATCAAAGGCTGGGAAGAGAAGAAGGAGGGTGGCGTGGGAGAGGGTGGTTATTGGATACAAAGCCACAGCTAGATGGGAGGAATCAATCCTCGTGTTTGTAGCACTGTGGGATAAATATGGTTACTGATCCTTTACTGTGTATTTTTAAATAGCTAGAGGAGAGGATTTTGACTGTTCATAACACAAAGAAATTATAATGGTTAGAGGTGATGAATATGCTAATTATCCTGATTTGATCATTATACATTGTTTTCATGTATCAAAATATCACTTGTATTCTATAAATATATACAATTATTATGTGTCAACTAAAATTGAAAGTGGAAATAAAAAGAGAAAGTTCGGTCCATTTTTATAGATGCTAGTTTCTCCTTTGTCTACTTTTGTAGTGTTATTATAAAACTCTATTTCTTGTTGTAACAAACTTTAGGGAACATCTATTGAGTGCCCTCCACTCAACTACTTGATGAGATTGTTAGAGCCAGTGTGTTCCCCGCACTTCTCCACTCCTCCACAATGGCTTCTGTACTGTACCTTTACTTCTACAGCTTAACAGCTGGCAACATTCATATTCTGGTTTGTAAGGATTTTTGAATTTGATGACATGCTTTAAACACTGTTGGCTCTGTGGTGGCCTTCCTCGGGATAGGCAGTGTTGTCAGAAAGCAAACAAAAAAAGTGGCTAGGGAGGTGCTGCTCAAAGGGGTAGAGCGCTGGCTACATATTCTGGAGGTGGTGGGTTCAAACCCAGCCCTGGCCAAAAAATCAAAAAAAAAAAAAAAAAAAAAAAAGAAACAAAGAAAGAAAGAAAGAAAGAAAAGAAAAGAAAAAGAAAAAACAGTGGCTAACTTACAGTCTGCAAATTTTAGATTTTTTTAATCTCAGAAAATATTCATTCCTGATAATTCCTAAGGTGATTTTATGTAGCCAATGTGTTATTAGAGGGGCAAGATTAGTCACTGTTATTGTTTTTATCATCTCTAAGATAAATTTGTCAGGAGCAAGATAGGAGTGTGTGTGTATTTTATTGATCCTTTCATGGCTTTTGACTCCTAGTCTGTTAATCAATTATATATAGGTCTAACCAAATGAGTTCAGTGTGGGCCAACAGCTTTTGATGTAACATGGGCTTAGATACAGTCTCCTGGTGACTCAGATGATAATTTCCAGCAGATACAATAGGCTATGTACTGACTTCCCTCCCCTTCAACTAGTTCTTTCAGAATTGAATGCTGCTTTTGAGAGAGTGTGGCACAGACATCTGCTGACTCTCCAACTAGAAAGAGCCAGAAACGATCACCTTTATGTGTTCTGGGAACATTAATTTATTGTTACAAATTAGAGGAGATTTTAGCAGTGGTGTCTAGTTAAAGTCAGATCAAATGGCTAAATGTCAACTATTGCAAGAAGAGGGTAATCACTTTTGGTAATGAGCATCTAGACTTCATCTAGTTTATATGAACAGGACTGCAGCATCCCTAAATCTGGACACATAGGAATTACTTAGAAAGCATTTTAGGCATACTGTCCCCTGGGAGATTTTCAGTTAGTAGATGTATGAAGTGGGGGCCCCAGAATCTATAATTTAGAAAATCTTCTCAAGTAATGGCTTTATAAGTATCATATCCAGCAAGCTATCTTGCAAGCTTAATACTTACAGACATAACTATGTAATCTGCTTACATTCAAAGACCAGGAGAAAGTTCAATTATTTAAATTTAAACAACTTTAGGAGAATTTTTGCAAATCCTACCCCTCCTCATATCTAGAGGGTATATAGCAACGCAACTTAAATTCTTTTCATTTTGTAATTATCATGACCATGCTCTCAATGTATTCTTTGGACCTTGCTTACCTATTTGTTTATAAGTTGTAATGGATGCAAAATTGTTTTCTAAGGGTATCTTGTTTCTGCTCACTCAGGTGAGCTTTCTGTTATGCCTCAGCTCATCTCCTTGAAGAGTCATTTCAGGCACATATTCTTTACATGTTAGGTTCTGTTAACCTAAATTTCTACCTAAAATTTTGTCTATGCATATAAACCAACTCTGAACTGGCAATATAAAATTATTACACTCTAGATACTTGTCAAATGATATAACCTTAAACTCTCCATTGTCCAATACTCATTTAAAACTCCATTAAAATAAAGAACACTCTTAAAGAACTATGTGAAATGTACGCATTGCAACCCACAATGAAATTTGTTCTTGGACCAAGTCAGAACAACAGAGAGCTGAGTATAGTCTGCATTGCTTTTATTAGTATTAGACCACCAGCCTCCACTGACAGAGCAAAAATCTATATGTAACTGGGTATAATGGTTATTTTTAGGGTCTTATTTATTCAGTCTTTAAATTAATGGAAAATTTTGGAAAGCATTCACTAAGTATTTATAACCTTGAATAGACGGAGGAGAATATACTGGCATTTCTCAGTTTCAAAATATAAGTATAGAAATTAATTGTAGACTAATTTTGTTTTGAAAGCTCACCAATCTTTCTTTTCTACTACATACATATCAGCATTAATCTTATCAAATGATTCTTATTCTCAGCCAAATTTTCAAATAAAATCAAAATTCCACAAAGACATGTTGTGTTTGTCCTCTGAGTCTAGGTAGTAACAGGGACTTGGTGTGACCGTCAGAGAGAAACATACCCCATTCATGAAACCAAAGTCACTATCCTCTTGAGAACACGGGAGAGAAACTTTTTTTATGTCCTAGACTGTCAGAAACTTAGGCTTCTGACAAATAATTCTTTGATTTCGATCTTAAAGACACTGTGAACATTTTAACTGATTCTGTTTCTACCTTCACTTTATCCTCTTGAAAGCTTTAAGTGAAACTGCCAACCATCTTGAACATATGTTCAGAACAGCTGGGCATGTGATGTTTTAAAAAATTCGAATCATTCATCTAGCTGCATTTAATTTTTCTTTTTATCTTACATAACAAATTTTGATTCATTTCATTGTTCAGAAAAACTTCTACTTAAAGCCTTAAGTTCTAATAGTTTACTCTCAGACAAGTTCCTACATTTCCACCTCTCTCATCCTATCATCTATTCTTAAATTCACTTTTTGACCTCCTGGAGCTCTTCATTTTCCTGACTTGGTATTTGATAGCCTCATTTCCCATTTTGGTAAAATAGCATTAAGATCTTTGTGATCACCCAAGCCCCCAAATTTGGAGCCATCTTGAATGTCTCTTTCCACAGTCCCCTGCCTCTGACGGTCACTAAATTCTTTCATTTCCACCTTTTAAACATTTTGAAAATTTGTCCTTCCCCTTTTGTATATTCACGGCCATCACTTCAGTTCAGGTCATCAATATTTCCTGCCTATACTATTACAATGGCTTCCTGTTGGGCTTCTTGCCACACAAATCTTATCCATGCCAATTCTCTCCCATACTGTTACTAGATTATCTTTTCAAAACATTAATCATCACAAATCATATCCTATCATTCAACTACTTAGAGCTCATCAGTGGTCTTTCCACGGTCTGCATCACAGAGCTCAAACTTCACCAAGGCGTCCGCAGCCCCTTAGGACTGACTGCCCCCATCTGCTCTGCAGACTAGGTGGTTTTCTCGTCACGGAACACTATTCCAGCCAGCCAAGTGCACCCCTGCTCTAAGGTACCACACTGCTCTTCAGCTCCAGCCTTCTCTATCAGGTACATCTTCCTCTGGAAAATCCTCCTCACTTCCACCATCCAGTTTACACGGTGAATTTTTAATTCTTTGTTGAAATATTACTTATACTGATCAGGCTGTTATCCTATTGACATTTATTTGCTCGGTACTTAATAAAACCTCTCCCTGTCCCCCCTTGGCCTTGTCTTCTGTTACCGTCCTTTGTGCCCGTTTCATCCATGCAGGATGTCTGGAGCCTTCCCTCCTCCCTTCCCACCTAGGGCCTTCACACAGACTATGTTTCTTGACTCGGATGTTCCTTCACACCTTCTTTTCACTTAAACGATTCACACTCATTGTCAGCTGTGTGTCCACGTCACAATACGTGAAGACGTCTGTGTGACCAAACCAAATGAACATTTTTCTGTTCTAATGATGACGTCTCGCACTATTTAGTAAACTATGTAATCTCATTATTTTCTCACACTTTCTTCTATCATTTCCTGCAGAAATATATTCTATTCCCCTGCATGATGGACTGACTTGCTTTTCTGATTCTTTCTTTGCTATGCCCAATCTTGCTCAGGGCTGAGTCCTTAGCCTCATTTTCTTCTCTTGCTGTGGGCCCTGTCTAGGTGATTTCATGAAGTTTCATAACTTAAAATACTAAAAGGAGGCTTTTTACCTGGACATCTAAAGCCAGAGTTGTAAAGGCAACACTTTATGCGATGCTGCATTTGGATGTGTCGAAGGCGTCTCCAACTTCACATGTTCACACCACTTGTATTGCATTTCTCTCTTCCTCTCTGCAGGCTGCCTGGTACCTCCCAGTCTCTTCCCAGTCTCCCCTAGCTCAGCAAGTGGTACCACTGCCCAGCCTGCCGCTGAAGCAGGAGCTTGGAACCATCATTCCTCTTCTTTCCTCCGTCTCCCTTCCTGTCATCTTTTCTTCTGATTTCCTTCACGTTCTTCGTACTGGCCTCAATGTTCTGCTCCTCGCCTCCCTCCTGTCTACGCTCCGTGCTGAAGCCAAAGTGACTTACTAAAACCTAAATCATGTTATGTTACTTCTCTTAAAACCTATCAATAGTTTATAACAGACACTCTTACTGGGACTTACAGAGAGGAAGGACTTTTCCGACTTCTTCTAATGGAACTCTCCCCACCACTTGCCCACTAGACCGACAATGCCACATGCCCTAAGTCCTTAGCACAGGCCTAGCCCTTCGTCCCCCAAGGACCTTTGTCTTTGCCAGCAACTCACTTTCTTTAAAAGTGGGTCCTCATTCTTGATTTCTCAGCTTGGATTTTGCCCGTTAGAGAGTACTGCAGGAAGAAGTACTTGGCAGGTTCTCTGTTTTTCCTTGCATGTATTTCGTTTATTCACTACCTGTTATTTTTAATGGTTGTTCACTTACAGTTTATTTGTTTATGTGTTTTGTCATTCTCATCAAACTTAAAGTTTCATAAGGACAGAGACTTCATTTTATTTAATGTTGTATCTCTAATTCTAGCATGCGGTCAGAGTAGGTAAGTAATAAACATTTGTTATGTGAATAACTCTCAGCTTGACCATCACAGGAAACCTGTGATCCTTTAGACTATTACAGATCCACTTATTACATGACCTGTAGCTCTTCATACTTCTCTTTTATGGTACTTCACCCATTTATAACATTGTCTTTACTGTGAGACAAATGTTTGTTTGTTTCTTTGATTTTTTCCAGCATAGCGTTCCTTATACCTTGTACAGTGGCTGAAATGGGAATAGTGAATATTTGGGTGGTAATGAAATAGTAGATTACACTAGAAGATTACTAATTTTTTGTTGTCTGAATGAATTGATAAAATCAAAATCACTAAAGGTAACTTAGAAAATTTTAAATGGCAGAAATGAGTTCTATATACATCAAAGAAGATCTCATATTGAGTTGGAGCTTAGAGAGCTCATGATTTGATCAAGATCCAAATAATATTTTCTCTGTAGAAATTGATCCAACCATATGAATTTAGAGAAGCTCTAAAATAATTTGCATAATATAAGAGCATTGGTTCAGATAAAGTAAGAAATAAGGCAGAATATCCTGATTAAGCAGACTCTGATTACTGAAGTCAAAAGAACACAGGCAAAGCTTAGCAATATTGACAGGCACATATTAAACCTGAGTCCTTCATCAAGAATAGAAAGTACAAACGAATAAATAGAAAGTAATTACAAAAACATAAAAAGCCCACAAAAATACAAAATTCTAGAGCAAGAAATCCTGAAGTGTTTTCTGCTGTTACAATGGTGTTGGTAAATGGGCCTGGGAACATGTTCCTTGATGAAATAAATATAGGTTAAACAAAACCATCTCTGCATCTTCCCTGAGACGTTCTCAAGTCTCTAAAGTTTATAGTGCTTTGGGGCCCATTAAGGAAAGTGTATGGAATAAATTATTTTGCTAAATTTATTTGGCCAGGAATTAATTTTTGCGCAGAATATCTCAGGATAGATCTAAGAATAATTAGATCTTGGTCCTGAAAGTGCCCTTCTAAGCAGAAATTTTGTTCAATTTTGTGAGATGTGAAGTATACTAGTCATTCTCAGATTGTTAATAGGGGGTTTTAAGCAATCATGGAGTCATTCAAGGACAGCTCCTGAAGGTTTCCTCTAAGGTGGAGGGAATGAGGGTCATTCTAGAAAGCGTATCAAGGATTGTTAAGGAGGAGGAAATGGGTGTGGTAAAATCAGTGTCCCAGTAGCCATTGTAATCTTAGTTTAATCCTTGACAGGATCTAATTCATACATTTTGAAGTCATTAAATGGGTCACAGTAAGGTAAGACAATGAAGGCTTTGTGCTCTACTGACCTTTTACATCACTAAAAAATCAATCAAATTTTGGCCTGAAGATAGCAGATTCCTTCTGAAAGGTTCATACTGCTTAGAAATCTGGGACTTACTGGAATTCTTAATAAAAGTTACAAATATTTCTGCAATAAATTTCAGGTGTGGTTTTTGCTAACCCTGAGTACAGTGTGCCATTAAACTTGTCCGTGATCAATTAGTGCTCCCTTTTCGATTTGTTTTGCATTTTTGAACTCAGGAAAATCTTTACCTTCTTTCTCCTATGTGGTGCAGAACTTTCCTTCTGCTTGACCTTGGTCTCCTGGGAAGTTGATTTTAGATTTTGGCATTAAAAGCCCCTATGGTGCTTTTAAATGTTGCTTACTTAAACTGAGAGTACTTCCTCAGATTCCACAGTCAGACCCCATTCTTACTAATTAGTGAATCCTCCTGTAAAGCACAACTGCACTTCTAATCCCAAATTATACTGAAAGCACCTCATTTCACTGTTTTCTTTCTTGGAAATACATGAAAAAGTAGAAAAAAAAGATAATTCCAGTTCCTTTCTTCTTGTAACTATATTTTTTAAGATAACAGCTTTTTTCCCTAAATAAAAAATGCATGCTTATCTTAAAAATAAATTTAACAATTTAGAGAAGCACAAAAAAGAGATAATATCTCCAATCCCACCACAGTGTTCCCTTCTTTATAAACCAGTGTTACATGGGGTAAACATTTCCCAATCTCTGTGTGAATAAACAGAGGAAAGAAGAAAGTGAGCCCGAGATAATTTTGTAAGAATCGAATGATGGAATACATGCTTTTTAAAAGATAAAATGCATTAAGCTTAATTTTACTTGAATCTAACAAAACACAATTCAAGAACAACTGGAGAAACCGTTAAACTCAAAATAAATGTTTTGTTACCAAAGAATTATTAATTATATCAAGAAAGAAAAACCCTTTTAAGGACTATAATGAATAATAATGTACTGTTTTCTTGAAAATTGCTAAGTGAGTAGATTGGAAGTATTCTCGCCACACCAAAAAATTGCAAAGTAGGTGAAGTAATACGTTAACTGGCTCCATTTAGCCGTTGTACCATGCACACACGTTGTAGAATTTTGATGCGTACACATCAAAACATGTTTGACATGATAAACGTGCGATTTTTATTTGTTAAAAACTAAATTTAAAAAAGACCTTCTAAGATTAAAGAGGAAAACCAAAAATACAGTCTTTAAATCCATATCCGTATTTTGTAAGGATGGAACAGGTCTTTTTGGAAGACAAGGGAGTGAATTCTCTTATAATTGCTCCCCCAACCGTTCCTTCCGCCTCAGTGTTGTTGCATATTTACTGCATATTTACTCCATCAGTGTCTTAAGTGATAACTGGGTTAATACTTTTGCATCATTATCTTCTTTCTCTGAGTATATTGTTGTATTCTGGATGTGAATTTTGCAAAGGAATTCTTAGGCTGGCCTGCTTTTGCCCCCTGTAGAAAACTTCTTTTGTTTCCTTAGGCTGTCCTGAGAAACCTTTATTCATCTTTGAAGTTCAATTATTTAACTAGCAAATACCATATTTGCTGTTGGTTGCCCATTGTCAGCTTTTCCTAAAGCTGAAGATTTAGTTTATAGAAATATTCTGTTTTGTATCTTCGAGTACTTTTCCTGTTCGGTTTGACCGTTTCTCTACTTCAGAGCACAATTATCTTTATGTTGTATTGGTTTTGCCTTCAAATCTATCATTGTTTCTTTGATTGCTGTCTTTTCTTCTTTCTTCTAGCCTTCTGTATTTAATGACTATCTCATTAATTCAAAAGTCAGATTGTCTTTCTTGCTCCTATGGGTTCTAGTTGATATATCAGCTCTGTAATGATGTGTTTTGATTGTTCATTTGTAAGAACAATTTGGTTCTTAATTTGCATTCTTTGGTCCTGAGCTTCCTTCTCTAGTCCTTTCTATCATTTCACCTTCTAGTCTGTGAGTCTTAGATTCTGAGATCTTCTATGAAAGAAGTCATTCATAAGGAACCCTCTTTAGCAACTTGCGTTATGTTATCTTACAGACTGGGTTCTTGATTTATCACATTCATAATACGTTCCTTTCTTGTACCCCCACCTTCCTTCCCTTCCTCTCTTTAATTTTTTTGTACATTTAGTCTGCTACAGAGATGTATGTTATCTTTGATGCCCTTAACAGGGAGCCATTTGTCTACCCACTCCTAGGCTACAGTTTGAAAAGTAAGGTTGGCTAGGCTATTAATTCAATTTTTTCTTTCTTTTTTTGATACAGAGTCTCACTATGTCATCCTCCATAGAGTGCTGTGGTGTCACAGCTCACAGCAACCTGAAACTCTTGGGCTTAAGCGATTCTTTTGCCTCAGCCTCCCAAGTAGCTGGGACTATAGGTGTCCCCCACAACCCCTGGCTATTTTTTGGTTGTAATTGTCATTTTTGTTTGGCAGGCTAGGGCTGAATTTGAAACCGCCAGCTCCAGTGTATGTCTGGCGCTGTAGCTGCTGAGCTATAGGCACTGAACCTATTAATTCAATTTTTAAAAATGTTAAGTGTTGGAGAGGAGATACGAGTGTTTGGGGGGATAAGAATGACGCTTTCCGAGTGACTTGGGTTTCACCGTGTATTAGCTGTCCTCTGAAAAGTCCTGCTCCACTCAGCCATTGTGTATCACACTTCCCAGGCCAGCTCTGGACGGCGCCCCACCCCCCTGCTGTCCTTACCTGTAGGAGTTTTTACCTTGTGGACTTTCCATTGAATTTTATTAGGGCTGCCACTTTTAATTCTTTCGTTACCTTCTTTTTAAATTAAAGAATATCACTGACAAGTCACAAGGTTTTATGGATTCAACTTTTATTTTCATACTTACCTTCTGGGTAGGTCCAGGGTCTTAGTTGATACCAAGCTGTAATTTTCTGTTTTTTCCATTAGCTACCACATTTTTAAGTTTATAATAATAAGCTGCCCCTCCTCCTGTTTCTTGTGGTTGTTGCTAAAGAGATTTTAGCAGTTTTAGTATTTTAGTTATTACTGTTTGTTTTGTTAGTTACTGGAAAGGAACATTCTCTATCACAGTTTCATTTCCACATCCCTTCCTGTTCCCCTTATCTACAAAGCATGGATTCGATCCGAACAGTTATTATCTTACCATCACACAAAGACAATTTCCCTCACAACCAAGTTTTCCATTTTTTTCTTGTTTGTTCTTAAATGGCATTAAATTGTAGAGTTTCATATTTTCTTTCCTAGGCTAGACTATTTAAGAAAGGGATGAAACCATATTATTGTTCCAAGTAGTCTCAACAGAATTAGACATGACAGGGAAAAAAACTACTTTTTCTAATTAACTTCATATTTTAAAATAGTTCTAAAAAATGCAGTTTTAACGGGAAAATTTCAATGATCTTACAGTGTATGCCCATATACTCCTAATGAGAATTACTCCATTGTTGTTTTCCATTACTGGTATATTTTGCCACAATGAAATAACAAACATTGTTATATTATTATTTATTAAACTCATACTTCTAGCTTCATTCTTTTCCCCGTTAATGCCTTTTCTTTCCTCCTTGGATCCCATCCAGGATTGATATTTGGTCGTTATGAGTAATTATGTCTCCATCTTCCCTCCGCTCTGCAACAGTTTCTCAGACTTCCCTTGAACTTGATAAAGGTGCTAGTTTTCAAGAGCACTAGTGAGGTAGTTGGAAGTAAAATTCTCTTCATTTTGGTTTATCTGATGGTTTTCTAGTAGCTAGGTTGGAATTATGAATTGGTGGAACTGATAGCACAGATGCAAAGTGCCTTTCGTCAGGGGTACTGTGAGGGGTTGATGGGGCCTTTAAAGGGGTAACTGAGTGAAAATGAAGTCATTTAGGTGGGCTCTCATCCCATCTAACTGGTGCCCTTGGGAGGAGAGAATGTTAGAACACAGACAACACACGAGGATGGGGCAGGAAGGCACTCACCTATATGCCAAGGAAAGAGGCCCCCAAAGAAAACAAACCTACCCAGACCTTGACCATGGACTTGTAGCCTCCAGAACTGTGAAAAAATCATTTTGTTGTTTATGACACCCAGGTTGTAGTATTTTGCTATGACAACTCCAGCAGTCCAATATAGGTCTATGCTGTCAACAAGACTTACCATAGGGTTTATATATATATATGCTTTTTTTTTTTTAAGAGACAGAGTCTCACTTTGTCACCCTTGGTAGAGTGCTGTGGCATCACAGCTCACAGCAACCTCCAGCTCCTGGGCCCAGGTGATTCTCTTGCCTCAGCCTCCCAAGTAGCTGGGATTACAGGTGCCTGCCACAATGCCTGGCTGTGCTTTGGTTGCAGTTCGGCCGGGGCCGGATTTGAACTTGCAGCCCTCAGTATACGGGGCCGGCGCCTGACTCACTGAGCCACAGGCGCAGCCGCACCATAGTTTATATTATGCATGACCTCAGCTCAGGTAGTTTTCTCCAGGGTTCCCCACTATGAGCTGCTTCTCCCTCCTCCCTTGCCATACTTGCTGCTGCTGAAGCAAGTTGCTAAGAGAATCTTGCAAGGAACAGTCTGGGGAATGAGTTGTGGGAGTGATTGACTCCACCTCCTGGAAAGAAGCTATCTATATAATTATTTGGAGTTTTTCTATAAAAAAAGATGAAGATGTCTTTTCTCCATTTATTTAATTCTGTTGTTTATTTATGTCAATATGAACTAACTTAAAATAAATTTCAGATTAACATAAGGGTACATACAGTTCAGTTACATTGTTTGTGTTATGCAATGTTCAAGTTGCAACTGAGCCCTTCACCCAGGAGGTGGGCAATATGCCCATACATTGTACCTGTTGGATGGGAGCTACCACACCTCTTTCCCCTTTTTCCCATTCTTAAATTTAAATGTGTTTTTCTTTCTTGTAGGTGTGTAGTTGTTCATCTACTAGTTTCATATTAATATTGAGTACGTTGGATGCTTGCTTTTCTATTCTTGTGATACTTTACTCAGGCAGATGATCCCCCAACTTTTCCAGGTAAATACAAAAGAGTTGTCTACCTTTATTTGTGGATGAATAGTATTCCATGGTATACACATACCATGGTGTATTTATCTATTCACAGGTTGATGGGCACTTATTGTTGGTGGGATTGTAAACTAATAGCAGCCTTTTTGGAAAGAAGTATGGAGAATCTTCAAAGAGCTAAAATTAGAACTTACATTTGATCCCACAACCCATTACTAGGGATTACCTATCTCCCCAAAAGACACGGACTAACATTTCTATTTTATACTTTGGTTTATAATCCAATACTAATTTATTTATTTTATTACCTGAATTGTTCTGGCTTTGACCATTGGGAATTTTTTCACTTTGCTCTTATATCCCTTTGATATGCATTCATTATTGTGCTTTAATATTTTAGTACTTCCCTATTTTCTGTCATTACCAAGTTTCTCCAGGATCATCTTGTATTTTTCCTGCTCCAGCCCTAGAATTAACCATTTCTACAAGGGATCCTGCTTCATTTTACTGGTACTGGAGAAACTAAAATCTGAGTGCAAGATAGAACAAATTATTTTAAATACAGTCTTTCAGTGTTTTTCTAAAAGTGTTCTCCTTATTCCTATTATAACTTTTTGTTTGTTTCTTCCCTTAGTCATTCAGGGAAATGATGCTTTTCTCTTCTTGATGTAAAGACAAACTTCCTTGGTATTCTCTTTCTTTCTTCATCACTGGGTCAGGGTTTCCCACCCAGTCTAGTTTAGTGAACACGAATTCTGGGAGAGGCCCTGTTAAAAAAAGAAACAAAAACAACAACAACAACAACAAAAAACCAGTTTTGGTTCATGATCAGATAATTTGGAAAGCATGGGTAAAAAAAGATTCTGGAAATTCACATTTTACATTGACAAATGATAAAGAGCTTTCATAAAATGTCTGTGTAATCAAGCAACCTAGTTAACTCAGATTTTTTTCCCTATTTGACCACTGATATTATCATTTTTGGAAATGTGTACTGACATCTTATAGAACTTGTGTTCCTGGGAATTTACTTGGGTCAAGCCAAACCTACCACCTTGAGTTGGATGCCACAGACAACTATACTATACAGCAGTTGGGAGAAGTATTTTCTTTTTAATGCACTGAAGCTAGAATGAAAATAATCCTTTTGAGGAGCCCTGTGGATGAATGGTCTTTCTGTCAGAGTGCTAGATCTCTTTCTTTCATCTCCTCAAGCATAAACCCCTCGAGCTCTGCAAGGCTCAGGCTCAGTGTGGGCACCTTATCCGATAGTGTTGCATGTGGAGTTGAATAATTTGATCCGTCACACTGAGCAAATACACACTTAACCCAGACCCTTTCTTCATAACTCTGACTACATGAGGTCCTATTTTTCTCATATGTCTCTAAGAAGTGTGTCCTAAAAGAGAGTACATCCTAGCTGTTAAATAAATGATGGATCATGTCTATGAATTCACTGAAATTAGGGGTAATAAATTTAGCAAAACCTTAATCAATAAAAATGTAACAGATGAGAATGAAAAAATTTCCTAGCTTCCCACACATATTGTTAATTAAAGTGGTAAGAGATAGAAGACAACAAAATCAATCAATATCAAGGAAATAAGCTCCAGAAAATTAACTTTCAGTTCAGGCATATACTCATTTATAATTTATTTTATTTATTTATTTATTTATTTATTTATTTATTTATTTATTTATTTATTTTTTTGTTGTTGTAGAGACAGAATCTCACTTTATTGCCCTCGATAGAGTGCTGTGGCATCACACAGCTCACAGCAACCTCCAACTCCTGGGCTTAGGTGATTCTCCTGCCTCAGCCTCCCGAGTAGCTGGGACTACAGGCGCCCACCACAACGCCCGGCTATTTTTCTGTTTTGCAGTTCGGCCGAGGCCAGGCTTGAACCCGCCACCTTCGGTATATGGGGCCGGCACCCTACTTGATAAGCCACAGGAGCCGCCCTATAATTTTTTTTAAACCTGTTTAAGAACAGTGACTTAAACATAGAATAGATTCATTTTTAATAATAACATAAAAACAACATTTCTTAAATGCTTGCTAGAAGCCAAGTAACATTCTGAGCATTCTAAATTTAATATTTAATGTAATACTCAAGCATCCTGACATGAAGATGCATGACCCAGGAGAAGTATTCATCTTGCATTCATCTTGTTTATCAAAACATAATAACAATCAGAATAAGTATCTAGTACTTTCTTACATCTGATAGGTTCTCACACATGAGACTACATAATTTCTTAGGACATAGGACAAATCCCAGGATTGAAATTTTTGGTAAACACAACCTCTCTTCCTCATTTTCATGATTCTGTTGTGGGTAGTTCGCAGACAATACTTTGAGAAACACTTGTGAGATAACATGTGTTCCAAGAGACTGAATAATTACAACAGGCAAATAAATACTGTAGGAGCTTGAAAGCATTAATTTAAATGTTTACACTATTTTCAAGGCAAAGGAATAGAAAAATTTTTATTGTTTTATTTCTTCTTTAACTCTTGCTGTCTATCTGCTATTTTAAATACCATTTCCATCTCTCTTTAATACAGTAGATACTTCTTGAGTATCTGTGCCTCATACTCTTACATCTGTGCATGTCTTTACAAGTGCAATAAATTTAAAATAATAATTTGTAACAGACTACATTAAGTCAATTTTGCATACTTAAATCCATTAGACAACCACTGAAAGAACACTGAAAAAGTACCTAGCTAGTAGAGGGAAAATGAGTAGCAAAATACTTAATTGACATAAGAGAAGGCAAGAAAATATAGTAATAAGAATATAAAATAGGTGGATTAAAT
>CAUYRH010162401.1:0-20625 GCA_963574655.1 Perodicticus potto | reverse complement strand
GTGGCATCACAGCTCACAGCAACCTCCAATTCCTGGGCTCAAGCCAGTCTCCTGCCTCCGCCTCCCAAGTAGCTGGGACTACAGGCGCCCGCCACAATGCCCAGCCATTTTTTTGGTTGCAGTCATCTTTGTTGTTTGGTGGCCAGGGCTGGATTCGAACCCGCCAGCTCAGGTGTACATGGCTGGTGCCTTAGCCCGTTGAGCCACAGGCACCAAGCTGCTAGGCTAGGTTTTATAGATATAAGAACTTGATATAAGATATCATATTTATAAAACCATATGTGTGAAGGTATCACAGATTCTCTTTTAATTTTCTTAGAGGCTCTCTGTTAGTAAAGTAGCTAGTTTAATTTCCTTAGCTACTTTTACTTTCTAAGTATTATGTTTTAGGCATATTATCATGGAATACAGTCATCCCTGGGTATCTAGAGAAGATTGGTTCCAGGACCTCCCAAGGATACAAAAATCCATGGATGTTAAAAATCCCTTGTATAAAGTAGTGGAGTGTTTATTTGCATATAAGCTGTGTGCTCATCATATATATTTTAAATCATCTCTAGATGATAATACCAAATATAATGTAAATGCTATGTAAGTAGTTGTGATACTATATTATTTTATTGTTGTATTGTTATTTTTTATAATTTTTCTCCCGAATTTCTCTCTCTCTCTTTTTCTTTCTCTTTCTCTCTTTCTCTCTTTCTCTCTCTCTCTCTCTCTCTCTTTCTCTCTTTCTCTCTCTTTCTCTCTCTCTCTCCCCCCTTTCTTTCCTTCCTTCCTTTCCTTCCTTCCTTTCCTTCCTTCTTTTCCTTCCTTCCTTCCTTTTCTTCCTTTCCTTCCTTCCTTTCTTTCCTTCCTTCTTTCCTTCTTTCCTTCCTTTCCTTCCTTCCTTCCTTTCCTTCCTTCTTTCCTTTCCTTCCTTCCTTTCCTTCTTTCCTTCCTTTCCTTCCTTCCTTTCCTTCCTTCTTTCCTTTCCTTCCTTCCTTCCTTCCTTTCCTTCCTTTCTTCCTTTCCTTCCTTCCTTTCTTTCCTTCTTTCCTTTCCTTCCTTCTTTCCTTTCCTTCCTTCTTTCCTTTCCTTCCTTCCTTCCTTTCCTTCCTTCCTTCCTTTCCTTCCTTCTTTCCTTTCCTTCCTTCCTTTCTTTCCTTCCTTTCCTTCCTTCCTTTCCTTTCTTCCCTCCCTTCCTTGCTCCCTTCCTTGCTCCCTTCCTCCCTCCCTCCCTTTGTCACCCCTGGTAGAGTACGATGGTGTCATAGCTCACAGCAACCTCAAACTCCTGGACTTGAGAGACTCTCTTGCCTCAGCCTCTTGGGTAGGCATCCCTCTAGGATGACAGGCACCTGCCACAACACCCGGCTATTTTTTAGAGACAGGGTCTTGCTCTAGATCAGGTTGGTCTCAAATTCATGAGCTCAAGCAATTCACCCGCTTTGGCCTCCCAGAGTGTTAGGATTACAGGTGTGAGCCACTGCGCCTGGCCATCTCTGAATTTTTTTGATTTACAGTTGGTTGAAACCATGGATGTGGAGCCCATAGATGTGAGGGCTGACTATAGTTTAAGAGACTTTTGAAATGCTATTATGCTTTAAAATGTGTGCATATAAAAAGTAATAAAAAATTATTTGGTGACTTTTGAATTTCCGTATGAAGTTTAATTTAAAATTTTATTATTGAAAATTTATAGATGGAGAAAAAGTTCTATATCTTTAAGTAATAAAACAAAGACTTTTCAGATTTTGAATATTTTAATCATGGCTCTATTATGTTGTTAAAAATTTTTTTTTTTTTTTTTTGTTTTTGAGACAGGGTCTCACTTGGTCACCCTTGGTAGAGTGCTGTGTGTCACAGCTCACAGTAACCTCAAACTCTTAGGTTCGGGTGATTCTCTTGCCTCAGCCTCCCAGGCAGCTGGGACTATAGGCACCCGCACAATGCCCAGCTATTTTTAGAGAAGGGGTCTTGCTCTTGCTCAGGTTGGTCTCGAACCTCTGAGCTCAGGCAATCCATCTGCCTCTGCCTCCCGAGTGCTGGGATTATAGGCGTGAGCTCCCATGCCCAGCCTAAATTAGAGGTTCTTAAATGAAGGTCCACTTATTAAATTGTTTAAAGATTTTACATATTTGGGCTCTTTTTTTTTTTAATTGGGGGAGAAAGGAGTCATGGTTTTCTTAAGGTAGACATGTTTAACTGTAAAGATGAAAGATCACTACCACAATTTGTCCGACCCTTGAAAGTAGTTTGAAAATATTATAGATTTTGTATTAGGTTCTCACCATGTATGGCATAGTGTCTGTCTCACAGGTTTCTTGTATTCATGGTCCTCTGTATGCTCTGGACAGCTCATTTTTCTTACCTCAGAGGCTGTCTTTGCTGGGCATACTCTTTGTCTGATGGTATTCTCCCACACAGCTCTCTTTCCTTTCTAAGTCTTGTATTTCTATCTCAGAACCCAAGCCATAATTTACCTGAATTTTTCTCATCAGTAATGATTTTTCCCATTATGAGGGATTTTTTTTCAACACTATTTTTTGGTCTTTATCTTAGTAATAGATCATTTTTGGTGTTATATAATATTTGTTCTGTGTTTCAGGTATAAAACCTGACTAACATAATTATTAAAATGGTTTTCTGTGTGGTTTCTGAAACAAGTACAATATATTTTTTTCATTCTTGTAATTGGTTAATTTTTTCTAACTTCGTTATGAACATTCTCAAACAGAGAGAAAAATTATTAGACTAGCACAGCGAAACACTATTGTGCCTTCTGGTTCGAGTCAGTAATCAATATTTTACTCTATTTGCTTTATCTATGGTATGTATATATTTTTCTGAACCATTTGAAAATATTCATATGTTAAGAACTTGATCTCCTAATATTTTGTTTTACTTTATTATATATATTTTTGAGACAGTGTTTCACTACGTTCCCTGGGTAGAGTGCCATGGTGTCATAGCTCACAGCAACCTCCATCTCCTGGGCTTAGGCGATTCTCTTGCCTCAGCCTCCCAAGTAACTGGGATTACAGGCGCCTACCCCAATGCCCGGCTATTTTTTGGTTGTAGTGGTCATTGTTGTTTGGCAGTCCTGGGCTGGGTTCGAACCCGCCAGCTCTCCAGAATTTACCTTTTATAACTATGGTACCATAATTACACTTCAGAAAAATTAACAATAATTTTATAATATCATATAATGTCTTCCTCACTTCAGTTTTAATATATTCTAGATTAGGAAGCCTGGTGTCCGCTTTGATATATACACAACACCTGGTTACATAGGATGTTGGTACTCTCCAGGCACTTACAAATGATTTTTTTCAAGGGAATATTTTCATGTATTACCATGTAGGGTCCATGCGAGTTAGAAAAAACCTAAAACACCATCTCATTGAGTGTTTTTCAAGGAAGAAAATGAGATGCAGAACTGTGACTAGAATCTAGATCTCTTATATCTCAGTAGAGGGTTCTTTTACCATTGTCAAAATCATTATCCATCACTTTTGCCTTGCCAAGCTGTGTATTAAGACTTAGGGCTCATGAACTCACCTGTTTATAAAGGGGAAGTATTTTCTGAACATTTTTATTAATTGGTGTGTTTTAGTGTATTGGTTTTTCAAGTTTAGTTAGATTATCTGATTTCCTATTTCTAGGTTGCTGTTTTAAACATTAAGCTTTGGGTGGCGCCTGTGGCTCAGTGAGTAGGGCGCTGGCCACATATACCAAGGGTGGAGAGTTTGAACCAGCCCCAGCCAAAATGCAACAACAACTAAAAGAAATAGCTGGGTGTTGTGACGGGCACCTGTAGTCCTGGCTACTCGGGAGTCTGAGGCAAGAGAATCACCTAAGCCCAAGATTTGGAGGTTGCTGTGAGCTGTGACACCACAGCACTCTACCAAAGGTGACAAAGTGAGACTCTGTCTCTTATAAAAAAAATGAAATAAAATAAACATTAAGCTTTATAAGTTGAAGGTCCTTAATGAATTTTATCTATAATTTTGGCAAACTGAGAGTTAGTCCCTAGGGATTATTTTCTGCATTTACATCTATACTTTATAATGGTAATTAAGATTAAATCTGTATCTTTTCAAGTTGTCATTTCTGTTGATACTTTTTTTTTTTTTTTTTTTTTGAGACAGAGGCTTACTTTATTGCCCATGGTAGGGTGCTGTGTCGTCATAGCTCACAGCAACCTCAAACTCATGGGCTTAAGCAATTCTCTTGCCTCAGCCTCCCAAGTAGCTGGGACTACAGGCGCCCGCCACAACGCTTGGCTATTTTTTGGTTATAGTTGTTGTTTGGCAGGCCCGGGTAGATTTGAACCTGCCATCTCCTATGTATGTGGCTGGTGCCTTAGCTGCTGAGCTACAGGCGCCGATCCTCTGTTGATACTTTTTAAGTGTGGTGGCTTCATTTGAATTTTTTTTGTTGTTGTTGTTAAAATAGGCTTTTAAATATATAAAAGTTAAACAATGTAACATTTTTTTCTAATTTTAATATTTTCTTTTTTAGAATTATAATTTATATGCATACATATAACATG
Source organism: Perodicticus potto (assembly GCA_963574655.1). Lineage (NCBI taxonomy): Eukaryota > Metazoa > Chordata > Mammalia > Primates > Lorisidae > Perodicticus > Perodicticus potto. Next base: position 16,088 of record CAUYRH010162401.1, on the reverse strand, counting down.
TTTACTTATGAGGGAAGGATTTGCTAAATGAACTAGTAGAATAAAAATTATAAAAAGAGTTATTGAACCACTTAAGAAATTCAAAATGTTAAACTTTTAAAACTGTTTTAGAAAGTGCGTACAAATGTTAAGACAATGACTGACTTTTTTTGTAACTTATTTATCCTTTACCCAGTTAATATTACAGAGTACTCATTTATAATGTTTATCACATTTTATGTATTTTTGTATTCAAGAAGTTCTGCTTAATAAACTTGTTCAATTTCTTAGCAAAGAATTAAAAGCAAAAACTATGTCTTGATTTATTAAGAACTTTGTGTATTATAAAATTTCAGAAATACTTAGTGTATAATGGTAGTTGTAAGATATTTGTATTTCTGATTATTTCATTTTCTTTCTTACCACAGTTAATCAAGAGGAGTTCATCGCTATTATGACTGGTGACATTTAAAGAATTGCAAGGATAAACACTAAGAATGTTGCAGTTACCATCTTACAATCTAGTTTTGTGCCTGGAGCCATGCAAAAAAGGAAACTTAGTTCTTTTTTCCAAAAGGACCAAAAATAAGCATCTTGTGTATTTGTATTTTACTACTGTTGTTTCTTTGTATGAACCATATTATTAGTACTCAAATAGTTTAGCCTTGTATTTATAATATAGATTTTATATAAAGTTTTTAAAAAATTGAATTGTGATGTGCATTCTTTGAAGGTTTTTTTATTTAACAGTAGTCATGTTTATTTTGGTACACACATTTTTCAGACTTGCATAAATAAAGTTTTTATTAATATTTTATAGTTTAGTAAATTTTTATTTTGGTCCCTCATATCTGTTAATCCTTAAGAGCGTATTTCTTAAGTCTTTTTATACTTTTTCTAGTTTCTGAAAAAGAAATTGAAATACAAATAGCAATAGAGTAGCACATTTTTCTATGACCTAAGATTTCACCAAGTTTGACTTTCTATGTTTCAATACAAGATGACTCAATATACGCTTAATTCTCTTCTTTAAAGTCATGTTTTTCAGTTTGGAGGGAATAAATATTGTGCAGATAAACCTGTTTATCCTTGTGTAGTGCATTTTTTAACTAGACATCTTAATATAAGTATGATAGATCTGAATTTTTCCTTAAACTAATTGAATCAATACAATTTGAATCATCTAGCTTCTTGACTGTGTGAAAGATTAAAATTTTAGAATTTTGATCTGTTAAGATAATTATCACTCAAACATCATGATGATGAAAATAGAAAACTAAACCAAGGAAATAATTGAAGGCTTATAAGAAAGAACATCTTGTGATTCACCAGGAAACAGTAGAGACAGACTTTGTGGGTATTGGTGGGCTCTTCTGCCTGGTAGCAGTGTGTGTTAGGGAGAAACAAGCAGTGATGGAGATGGGTCATAGAAAAATGGTATCTTACCAATCCTTCACGCACAATCTGGTCCCTGTATGGGCTCTCCAAGGAAAAAGTTAACTATTTTGACCATCTTTCCTTAGACTTTGTATTTTAAATTTAAAGTACAGTATAATTTGAGGCACTTTAAGTGTTGTGAGCCTTTTAGAGTATTAAGGGATGTCCACTAGAAACTGAACAAAAAGTCAGTAGGGAAAAATACAACTGGTGACATTTCAAACAGTTATCTAGAAAGCAAGTTAATTGTTCATCTAGAGCAGTGTTTTTCAATCTTTTTTATCTTATGGCACACTTGAACCTCTAGTTAAACTTCCATGCCACACTTAAATTATGTGGATCCAAAAAAAGACGTAAAAGAATATACTTATTGTGCTCTAAACTTCTTTCAAAAATAATGTAATTGATGATCCTTAACATTTTTCTCAGCACACCTAAGCTCCTCTCGTGGCATACCTGTTGAAAATCACTGATCTAGAGCAAAACTTAATTTCAAATATGAAATCAGTGATCACAGTAATAGCAATATCCCAGCAACATATAACTTGATATTTTAAGAGTTGCTTCTGTCTTGATGGTGAAATATATTGATCTCCAGGAATGTGAACGCTGTCTACCTAGAGGTAGTGTTAGATCCCCTAGATTAAAGGCTCAGCTCACAAGGTTTCCCCCCCCCAGATGCCAATCGCAAACCCCACTTTGTGACCGGTGTTCCTGACCAACTGGCTAAAAATTGGGGTTTTGTGCTATCCATCAGGCTTGATTGATTTGCTAGGATGGCTTACAGAATTCAGACAGACAAATATACTGGTTTATTTTTAAAAAATATTATAAAAGGTATAGATGAAGAGAAGCACAGGGCAAGGTACAGGAGAAGGGCTTCAGAGATTCCGTGCTGTCTCCCCAGGAGCGCCACCTTCTGGGCACCTTTGTGTGTTCAGCAATTGAAAGCTCTCCAAACCCGGTCCTTTTGGGTTTTTATCGAGGCTTCATTATGTATCCATAACGTATCCATTGATTACATCGTTGGTCACTGGTGATCAGCTTAAGCCCTTCACCCCTCCCTAGAGGTTGGGGGCAGTGGGACATAAATTCCAACCCTCTAATCACATAGCTGGTTCCTCTGGCACCTAGTCCCCCCCTCCCGCCCAGAGGCTATTCTGGAACTTCCAGCCACTAACATATACAAAGAAGAGCTTTGGGAGCTATGAGCCAGGAACCACGGACTGAGACCAAATATATCTATTTCTCCTATCACAATATCACAGGTAGGTACTGTGCTTGGCTTATTTAATTCTTTACTGCAGGACATTCATACAGTACTTCCAATGGGAGACTTTCAAATTGAGTCGATGTGCCAGAGTTAATGACCTTAGCATTAGCAAACGTCCCTTGGAGAGTACATGGTGGTATGACCTCAACTCTACAAAGCTGTCTGCTGCTAGTCTCTGGAAGTCAATTCTTTTGGGAATTTAATAGTGATCTGTTCTTTAAAGGTTATTAATGATGTTCTGAAGATCAATATGAAGAAAAAATTATTTCAAAAACCACAATATGTACTTAAATTTGAATTACATAGATAATACATAAAAACATTCCATAAAGTAAAGGCAGAAGTTCTTCCCAACTTTCCTTCCCAATCCCATTCTTCTCTGAATAATATCAGAATCACTGTCCGGATAGGAGGAAGAGCACAACTGAATATTTCAACAATATAAGGAATAGGTCAAATTGGTACTGGAGAAGCAAAAAAATCAGAAAGGACTCACTAAGGCAGTCACCTTCAGGAAGCAGCTACCACCCCTAGATCTAGACCTTGTGGTTACTAGAAACTCGCATGGGTTCAGCAGAGCAGGGACTCAGGCATTGAGGAGGACGCTCTGGGAGGGGGTGCTAGTGTTGATGGGAAACGATGAGGGTGGTGGGAATGTGGAGAAAAAGCTGACTGCTGGAACCGAGTGCTGCTACGGCAATGGAGAGCTGCTGCTCTGGGGATGCCGGCCGGAGCAACCAGCCAACGGGCAACAGCAAGATTGCTTTCCCCTCCTGCCTCCCAGCCTCTACCTTCTAGTCCTCCTACTAGTGAGGCCTAACAAAAATTCACCTGGCAAAGGAGAAGGGTAGTTTTCACAGTCCTGTGCTGGTATTACACCAGTGAGTATGGAATCGAGTAATAGTTCGGAGCTGTACTGGAAAAAATAGTTCGGCTGGTTATTTTGCCACCTGAACCAGGTTACTTTTGAGAATGAAGGGGCTTGGAGGATGGCAAGGAGCAGTTATTTACTCTGGGACAAGAGGTGTAAACCAGAACCATCTGTCCAGGTAAATCAGGTCATATGATCACCTGATGTCTGGGAATAGTAATCACTATTATTTTAGAGAAGTTATCTACTTTAATCTTTTTTTTTTTTTTTTTTTTGAGGCAGAGCCTCAAGCTGTCACCCTGGATAGAGTGCTGTGGCATCACAGCTCACAGCAACCTCCAATTCCTGGGCTCAAGCGAGTCTCCTGCCTCCATCTCCCAAATAGCTGGGACTACAGGCGCCCGCCACAACGCCCGGCCATTTTCTGGTTGCAGCCGTCATTGTTGTTTGGGGGCCCGGGCTGGATTCGAACTTGCCAGCTCAGGTGTACGTGGCTGGCGCCTTATCCCGTTGAGCCACAGGCGCCAAGCCTATCTACTTTAATCTTAATAACCTTGTGGGGTAGATGCTGTCGGATTAGCTTTACATCGCAAACAACATAACCAGAGTTTGGAGGGCTTTCAGTAACATGTTTAAGTAATGGTAACTGAATTGGAATTTGATCCCGAGCTCTTACTCTGGTGCCCACTCACAACTATTCAGTGATTCTGCCTTCTTTCAGCAACTTCTATACACTCTCTCAAGACATAATGCATCAGACCTTTAAACTCACAAAATATAAGACATAGAATTTGGGATTCAGAAGCTCAGAAGAAAAACATTGAACATATATGTTTAGTATGGCAATGAATTATATGCTGTACATTCCATGTGAATTAGTGTTTGGTGTCAGACCTCTGGAAGGTTATAATGTTGGACAGATTGTCTTTTATGTAGTCATGAAGGTAATAAAGAATGGATGAGTTTGGAAAATAAATACATTAAAATACAGTGTTAAATATATATTGAGAAAGTACATATGATTGTATAGTGAAGATTCATAAAAGGTTTTCATTTTGAGGGTAAAATTTAGGAAAACATTTTTTTCAATTAATCTTCATGGAGATTTTATCTTAGGGACTGCTTAAAATGGAAGAAATCTTGGGTTTAGAAGCATGGTGGATGAAAGAGTATAAGGGGGGGCCTTTGAGGGGTGGAGGGGACAGCTTACTAACCTAAACCTGGTGGTCTAGCAAACCTCTCCCACGCTGGTCTCAGTAGAGGCGCATTGGTGGTGGGGGGGCGTATAAGCAAAGGTCATTTCAATTATAGAATTATGACATGTTTAGAATTTTGGTTGTAAGCAGGAAATCTTGGCATGAAACATGGAGGTTATCTGGATGATAACTTAGTTGAATCTGGGAGATTTTGGGTAAATGGCCTGGGCTGACCTGTTCGATTGAAATTCGTTTTGAATTGGAATAGAAAATTTGTTTACATTTCCTGATTCTGAATTCAGTACATACCATAGTTAAAACATTCATTGAAAATGTAATCCTAGATGCTGTGAAAAGTTGCCAAGTAAAGTCTAAAACTAATAAAACCAAGTCTCTGGTTTATCTGAGATACATGAATGTGTAAGTTATTTCCAGGAGGTGTACTCTAAATATTAGGTGTAATTATTAATAATATTACCTAATTGTCTACAAACATCCAAATGATCTTTTTCATTAGAATTTTGGAAACCTATACATCTTGTGCTATTCTGAGAATATGTAAAATATTTTTTCATTATATGATGATTTGGGAAAGATTACTGACATTTCATAGAATCAAAGATCAGCACTCTTACCTCAACCTTATACTTAATTAAAATATTTAAAAATAGATTTTCTTTATTCCATAATAAGAGAAATCAATGATACTTAATAGAATCCCTGGAGTCCAACATTTCTGATTTTAATATGCTTGTAACATTTGTCCAACACACCACTGTGCTCTCTGCAAAGAGTGGTCATTTTCACTGCATGGCCTTACCATGGAGTGCCTGTCCCCAGAGTCTTCCAAAAGGTCTGTGTAAGCTCCACAGCAGGGAAACTCGGACGGTTGTAGAACATAAATTCTGATGACTTATTGGTGAATGCCTACTTCTTCAGAGTAAAAAAATCACTCAATATACATCAACTAAATGCTAAATGACAAAAATATTTTCAAATCATATATTGTACCATTGAGAGCCTCCTAAGATTCAGTAGCAGGTTACAGGTTTGGAGGTGGCCTATGGCGAAGTCATCAGTGTGTCATCAGTCATCAGTCAAAAGTTCACGCGTTTAAAGCTCCTGCCAAACAGGTAGATGTAACCATACTTTGAGCAAGGTCTACATTTTCCTTTTTCATTTTCTGTTAAGATTAAAAATGTTTAATTAAATCTGAATAGCTGGCCAAAATGAAGCTTTCCAGGAGAATTTTTTTCTATACCGGTCTTGCTGGGAGATAATTGTTGCTAATCTAAATCTTAAGGAATGGTGGAATTATTTTTTCAACGTTGGCCAAAACACAAAATAACTCCATCAAAGTAGATGTGGGAGGGAGACACAAGGTTTGGATTCTAAGAATTTTCTTTGTAAAAGTAAACTTGGTTCAAATAGAATCTGGTTTCACTACTGTGGCAAAGATTAAAACAAAAAAGAACAAAACTGGGAAATGTTTTTAAAAACTGTAAAATTCAAAATTTCTTTTAACTATCTCATTTGGTTTTGAAAAAAAATATGTGAGATTATACTTGCGAAAATATTTTGTGAATTGCAAAGTTGTATTAAAATATGAATTGTTATAACTAGACTCATTTTGTAGTTTGAATTGTTGGTCTAGGCGCCTAAGTGACTGCAGTTCTACAATCAAATCTTGGAAGTTCCGGGATCCTAAGGGCCTCAAAGGAACTCTTGGCTGTGCCTAGACCCAGGAAGCTAGCATATTGCTTACGGGTAAATTCTAAACTCGGCTTAGTTTCTTTGGACTATTCATAAGTAAGTGAACAAGCCAGTGCTCTGTCCATTTGGAGGAAATATATTCTTAGGGAGCCTGTTAACATTTGGTTGGAATCAGTTTAAAAATCAGGATTTATATTTCTACCTATTATGGTCAAAGATTTTTTTAAAAATTATTTTCCAAAAATTAAACTTAATTCCTAGAAGCTATTTGGGTCTCCACGTCTAAAGGAGATTCATGTGAACAAAGATAATTCGTATGAACAGAGATATATGAATAAAAGTTAACTCTGTTTTTAAAGAGCTTTTAGTTTCTTTTTATTGATAACATACAGGCTGGTCGTAAAGTTTGTGCGCCATTTTAAAGTGCACACTATTTTAATTGCACAACAACTTTATGGCCACCCTGGCATTTCATAGAATCAAAGATTCTTCCAAAATAAAAAAATAAAAGATTTATAGCAAACTTCTCCAGCACAAATACAGAAAGATTGTAAAATTAGAAATAATAGTTCACAAACCAGATTATACAGTCAACTTTGGTTGTTTGGGGTCATAGGAAGAGTGTGCTCACTGATCATGCTCAGGCCTGGCTGAGGCCTGGGACAAGGTGCATCTCCCAGGCGATACTCACTACCTTTTACCCCTGCTGGTGTCTTCAGTTGCCTCTTACCTCCCTTGGGACTAGAGAAGAGGCTCTGGCAGAAGTAGGGTGGGAACTAGTGGAGCCCCTCCCAGCCTCTGTTGAGGAGGTCAAATGCTAGACCTCTGCTCTGGCTTAGTGCTGTCAATCTAGACCAGTTAAACTGCTGCTGTGTAATTGGGACACTTGTTCTGGGCCTACTAGTAAAAGAGAGCTTGACTTAGAATATGGCTTATAGTATGGGATGTAGACGTTTTCTTAAGTGCAAACTAATTATATATAATTATCTTCTATTATATATCCCTTGTTTGGGTATCATCTCATGTAACCTAACGATGAAAGGTGAGTCACATAGCACTTCAGCTTGGTAATTTTCTTTGAGTTGTCAATGAACAATGAATTTTCTTTCTCATTTGAGGAGCCATTTGCCTTGTCTGCATGAATAGATACAGACCTGGAAGAGGAATAGATTCATGTAATCTATGGCTCTGATTTTTAAAAGATTCACTGTATTGCATATTCAGTTTTGCTGATCTCTTCCAACTAAGAGTTTATGTTTTGATGGGTGCACTTTTGGGGGGAGGAGTTTGGTTTCTACAATATGTATGTTATTAAGGACAAATTCATATGTGGAGGAGATGTCAGTCAACCTACAGCCCTTTTAACCTCTTTGTTTAATCAGCCAGTTTTCCTCTTAAACCTTTCCCTCCGCATTTCGTCAAGAAAGAACGGTGCTTAATTCAACTGCTCAAATGAAAGACAGAAAAATAGGGCAAAATATATTTTCAATCTCCACTAGGGGGACCTATTGTTGCAACTAAAAAATTGAATCTGAGGAAAAACGTGCTTTTTACACAACAGTTATATATTATAATTTTTATTTTTTTAAAGCACATACACCTGTCTTATAAAAGAAACACTTTTAAATTGCACATAACAGTATTTCTCATGCTATTTTATTTTTATATTATGTAATAACTAAAATATACAATTGGAGAAATAAGGTATGAGGTTTTCTTGATTTGTTGGAGTTAAGCTTTTTTAGTAGAATGACTATGAGATGAAAATATAAATTCAGCCTTTATTTGAGGACAATTTGTATTTAAAATAGTCACAGGATTACCTACAGAAAGTGGGAAAAAATCTTTTTTTCATGAAACACATATTTCTAAAATTTATTAATTCACTACATTTTATTCCCTAATCCACCTGGCTTTTGTCTGGTATTTAAAGGCTTACGGTTTTTATGAAACATTTTTATACCTCAATATTTATTATCACAAAATGGATAAATCAGTCTTTGTGCCTCGTTTGAGGTACGAGGACAGTGTATTTTATGCTTTCTGAGTATCAGCCACTATCCTATTTATACTCTTGTATTTCTTAATATTCTTCAATTTTTTTATGGTTCGAATATTCTTTTTTGGAGAGCTCAATAATTTTCCATACTCAAGGTGTTTTCCTCCTGACTCATGTGAATGCCTTCTTCTTGACTTCACTGATTAGAAGTGGTGAACATTAATAGTTCTCAGTGGTGAACACGGTTTGTAAACACTGTGGGACCAAAATTACTATCCCCCTATATTGAGATGAGGAAATTGAGGCAGAGAATGATCACGTTACTTGGCTAATGCTATGTTTTCTGCCTGGATTCTAAGCCCAATTCTGAAATACACAGTTAATTTTAACATATTCCAGATACGGACTATCCATTGTTCTAAGCAGATTTCTTCAACCTAGACTAGACTAGTGAAATTGTAATTTGAGAGTTAGTAGACCTTCTGTCACAGACATGTTCTCTTGTATGAGAAATGGCTAGAAGATCTATTGAATAATTTCCACTGTTCTTAAAAAATATCAACTCATGGTATTTTAGATGTAGCACGAGATTTTTTTAATATACCATAATTATAAATTTGGCTCATCAATGGCATAACGAATGCCTCTGAAATTCTGATCACATGTACACACACACACAAACACATGCACTACTTTTATTCCCAAATAAAAGGATTAACTCTATATTATAAAGAACAGAAAGCACTTTACACATAATGAGATGAAAATGTATCTTAGACATGAAAAGTTTCATTCATACTAAGAGAAATGCAAACTTCAAGTACACTAAGATACCACTTTTGCTAGTTCAATTATTTTTATAATATACTATGTCAAATGCTAGGAGGTAGGGAAATTAAATGAACCAGATGCTCTTCTACTCTTGGGATTAAAAATTGATACAACCTCCATGAAGGACAATTGGCAATATTTATCAATATTATATAAGTACATTGACCCAACATGGTTTTTGGACATGCAAAATTATTTATGTTTAGATTATTCGTTTTAGGTTTGTTATAGTAAAAATTGGAAATGAATCTCATGTTCCTTGATAGGAGGGTGATTAATTGAAATAGTATGCAGCTGTTAAAAAGAATGAGCAAAATCTCTATACTGATATGCAAAGAGCTTCAAGCAATAGTAAATGAAAACTGTATGGTGTAGAACAGTCTCATAGTAAGCTATTTCATGTAAAGAGGAGGGAAATAATATATATTCATATTTCCTTTTATATGTAAATAAGCTCTTGATTTATTTTTCTATTAGTCAAAACTCTTGATTTATATTTTATTAGTCCTCTACATAAAGGACTAATAAAAATGATTGCCTGCTTGGGATGGGAGGCCAAGCAGGCAACTGGGTGGCTGAGAACTGAGAGTGGGGAGGCATCAAAAACCTTTAGGTAGAACAGCCTGCCTGTTTCTTTCTTTTTTTTTTTTTTGAGACAGAGCCTCAAGCTGTCACCCTGGATAGTGTGCTGTGGCATCACAGCTCACAGCAACCTCCAATTCCTGGGCTCAAGCAAGTCTCCTGCCTCCACCTCCCAAGTAGCTGGGACTACAGGCGCCCACCACAACGCCTGGCCATTTTTTGGTTGCAACCATCATTGTTGTTTGGCAGGCCCGGGCTGGATTCGAACCCGCCAGCTCAGATGTACGTGGCTGGCGCCTTAGTCCCTTGAGCCACAGGCACTGAGCCACCACCAGGAGTATTTTAAATTATAGATCCTTCAAGGTTAAAAAAAAAAAATGAAAGGGGCTTTCCTTCTGCCCACATAAAGCTATAAAAAATACAACTGGACACATAGCTAGGGCGTGGCTCTCATGGTAATCCCAGTTGTGCATTGTACCAGGAGGGTGGCTGCTGTGGGTCCCGGGGCACCAGGATTCCAGACTACAGGTTAACAGGGACCTCTAACACATCCCCAAGCAGACTCGAGGGAAGAGAAGCACAAGGAGGTGGTACCTAGGGTCATATTTGCCACCCATAAGCCAAGATGTGCAGATTTATAGATGTGACCTACACATGTGGCTTCAGTCTTTGAAGCTTCAATTTCATGATCCATAAAATGATCAAAATCAAAGCTACTTCATTGTGCTGTTGAGAGGATTAAATGAGACAATTATGGTAAAGCTCTCTGCACGAGGATACATGTTGTCACTCGGGACCACAAGCAACATGAAGACCCCCATGGAGCTGGCCATCAGTGGGATCCAGACCCTCTACCTTCTCCACTGCTGCTAGGGTAGCTGCCAAGGCCAGGGTGTCATACCTAGATGCAGAAATCCAGGCTTGCCCACCAGAATTTCATCCACCATGGTTGGAGATGCCTAACAGAACTAGAGGAGTGGCCAGAGGGACATCATAAGGTTTGAGGGCCAAGGACAACTCTGAGACCTCCCTCTCCAGGGCAGCACCCCTACCCTCACACCAAGGAAAAAGAAAAAAATACAGACTGATCAGCCACATTCCATCTAACTCTGATGAGTTGCTGTTTGTCACCTGACCAGAGGGTTGTGCCAGCTGGGAGGTCCTGTGGATGGCCAAGGGGGATGCTATTAAACTCCATGTCCTCTTCTGGACATTGCCAGCAACCCCCTGGGATAACCACTCATCCTACTCCAGGGAGACACCACTGTGAGCCATTTACCCACTGGTCCTTTGAAGGCAGAGCCCAGGATAGCAGCAGATTCCAGGAAATAGTCTGTGGATGGGTTAGACTGTCCATGCCCTCTGAGGCAGGGACATTTCCATTCCCTCATCTACCTGAATGTCCTCAGCAGTGTTCATTCAGCCTCTGGTACCCCACAAATGTACCTTAGGACACCATAGTACCAGGCTTTCCACCTCAGGGTTGACCTTCCAGAGTCCCCAGGTAACTCCCAGGGCTCATTCAGTCATTGTTTCAGAGCTAGCTACCTCCAACAAGGTGGGGCTCCCCAGAGAACAAAGCCATCTTGGAAATGAGGCTATTTCTTTTTTTTTTTTTTTCTTTCAGAAATGAGGTTCTTTCATCAGGGTTTCCCATGAGGCTATGGAGAGAGTATAACCCCTGGCCAAGGTCTTCTGGGGAGACTAGGATCATCTGGGTAACCTCCAAGCATTGGAGAAGCCCCCTGAGGGCAGACATAGCAGGGTGGACAGTGCTTCCCTTTATCCGAACAATCTCTAATTGCTCCCTGTTTTTCCCCACACCCTGACCAATATGGTTTGGGGGGAGGGTGCCTTTTTTCTTTCTTTTCTTTGTGGGGGGATAGATAGAGTCTCATGCTGTTGCCTAGGCTAGAGTGTCAGCCTAGCTCACAGAAACCTCAAATTCCTGGACTCATGTGATCCTCCTGCCTCAGCCTAACAAGTAGCTAGGACTACAGAAACCCACCACCACTCCGAGCTAGTTTTATTTCTTTTTTTCTATTTTTTGTAGGGACAGGGTCTTGCTCAGACTGGTCTTGAACTCCTGAGCACAAGTGATCCTCCCTCCTCAGCCTCCCAGAGTGTTAGGATTACAGATGTGAGCCACTGTGCCTGGCCAAGGGGGCCACTTCTTTAAGATACTTCTCCTCCTGAGCAGTGCCTGTGGCTCAGTGGGTAGGGCTATGGCTGCATATACAGAGGGTGGCGGGTTCAAACTCAGGCCTGGCCAAACTGCAATGAAAAAATAGCCAGGCATTGTGGCAGGTGCCTGTAGTCCCAGCTACTCGGAAGGCTGAGGCAAGAGAATCGCCTATGCCCAGGAGTTGGAGGTTGCTGTGAGCTGTGTGACGTCATAGCACTCTACCAAGGGCAATAAAGTAATACTCTATCTCTAAAAAAAAAAGAGAAAACAACATGTTGTAGCTGTCGGCACCTGTATGGAAAGCAAGGACTTCCACTTTGGGTACAAGTCAGAAGTGATTTATTACTCCTGCATGGGGGGCCGCTGCTAGGAAGGCAAACGGTCCCGAAAAGAAAAGCAGGCAGCCTTTTATACCTTTTTTGTTGCCATGCAAGGAAGCAAAAAACAAAAGCAGAACGTGACAGTTAGCTAGAGGTGGGGTTACAGTCAGGGGGCTACAGCATGGTTTGGGAGACAGTTTGGGACACTCAGTAGCCTGGGAAACTCAGTAACCTGGGAAACTGCTTGAGTGAGTTTTCACCATTGTTTGGCAAGGGAGTCAGGGAACTCAGAGAGAACTTCCTTGTCAGAAACCTGTTCTCAGAATTAACCTAAAGGGGGGTTTGAGACGGACAGGGACTCGGGCTGAAACAGTTAGGGGCCTTTAGGGGTTTTCTTGCTGGGTTGGTTACTACAAACAAGTATGAGAAAATGGTGAAATTGCCAATATGGAAGGTGCTTCCTCCCTTCAGGTCAAGTATTCTGCTCAGGATTAGTCTCCAGCTGAATCTGGAGGCCTCAGAGGAGCTTTCCCAGGTTGTGTGTGGTCCATGGGGGAACACAAGGCATCTGGATGATATGCAGGTGAACAGTTTTTCATTTTAATCATTGTGTATTTATTTTCCTGTGTTAAATATATCAGTAGCTCAAAAAAAAAAGAGAGAGAACAGTTGACTAATTGACTTCCCTTCCCCTCCCTGTTATCTCAATATATTACAGGAAAGATAAAAAATGCAACCAGACCTGGCCCAAATGATTTTATTTTATTTATTTATTTATTTATTTATTTATTTGTAAAGACAGAGTCTCAGTTGATCACCCTCCATAGAGTGCCATGGCATCACACAGCTCACAGCAACCTCCAACTCCTGGTCTTAGGCGATTCCCTTGCTTCAGCCTCCTGAGTAGCTGGGACTACAGGTGCCCGCCACAATGCCCAGCTATGTTTTTGTTTTACAGTTTGGCCGAGGCCGGGTTTGAACCCGCCACCTTCAGCATATGGGGCTGGCGCCCTACTCACTGAGCCACAGGCACCGCCCCCAAATCATTTTAAATACAGTAGAACCTCCATAGTTGACCACCTCCCTACACTGGACCACCTCCTTAAGTTGAGCTAATGTTCATAGACTGGACGTGCAGCACATGTATGTATCAGTACCGTAGGACTAGTTCCTTATGTTGACCACCTTCACATGTTGACCAGTTTGTTACAGTCCCTAGGGTGGTCAACTTACAGAGGTTCTGCTGTATAATACCTCTCAGGTGAATGAATTTAATTTGCAAAGAGAATTATTTACAAGTCAATCTGTTTTTCTCATCTACTTATTCTCCTTAATGTTAACTAAAACAAAATCCTAAGGCTCTCTCAAGCTGCTGATTGACTGGACCCCTTTTTGGCCAAGGGGGATACCTACCCATGAAAAAGGAGATCAGACATGCATCATCATGTTCCCTTGCCTTCTTAGAGATGTACTTTATGACTCATTACCAGGCCTAAGCCTATTCAACACAAACCTGCAGGTCCTCAATATAGACAACAAACCACTTGAGTCTGGGCATACAACCTGCAGTGTGTCTCTGATTAACAGACCCTTATCTTAACTCAGCATTCTTTTTCACTGACTTCTGATCCATTAGTTAAAACCTAACTTTTTCAGCCAATTGTCAGCTAAAGAATTTTTAAACCCACCTGTATCCTGTGGGCTCTGGCTTTGAGATGTCCCACCTTTGGGACAAATGTATACCTTTCGCATATTGATTTATGATTCTACGTATAATTCCTTTCTCTCTAAAATGTATAAAACCAAATCTAATCAATGGTTAGGCTCGGTGCCCGTTGCACAGTGGTTATGGCACCAACCACACACACCAAGGCTGGTGGGTTCAAGCCTGGCCTGGGCCAGCTAACTGACAATAACAACTGCAACAAAAATCAATCCCAGCTGCTTGGGAGGCTGAGGCAGGAGAATCGCTTGAACCCAGGAGTTTGAGGTTGCTGTGAGCTGTGACGCCACAGCTCTCTACCAAGAGTGACATAATAAGAGACTCTGTCTTAAAAAAATAAAGTAAAATAAAATAAAAACTGTACCCCATCACCACAAGTCCACTTATTCAGGGCTTCTTGGGTGTGGCTCCAGGTCATGGTCCTCAAATTTAGTTCAGAATAACCTCTTTAAATTATTTTATAGAGTATGGCTTCTTTTCTGTCAATACTAGGGGCAAGATAGGTTTATAGAGCAAATTATCTTTGCCATAGACAATGAACAATCCCCTCATTGTGACAAAAAGGTTTGGTTATGGTCTGGGGTTCTAACTGAGTTGACCCCTCCTCATGGTTTAGGCGTTACCATGGAACCAATTTGATGAACACTTAATGAAATAATAATTAGCTCTAAGTCACTTTCAAAATCTAATTATGCTGGCAGGGCATGGTGGCTCACACCTGTAATCCTAGCACTCTGGGAGGCTGAGTGGGGTGGATTGCCCTGAGCTCAGAGGTTTGAGACCAGCCTGAGCCAGAGTGAGACCCCCCCTCCCAATCTCTACAACAAAAAGACGGGTGTCATGGAGGGCACCTGTTCCCAGCTACTTGGGAAGCTAAGGCAAAAGAATCACTTAGGCCCAAGAGTTGGAAGTTGCTATGAGCTATGATGCCACAGCACTCTATTGAGGGCAACAAAGTGAGACTCTGTCTCAATTAAAAACAAAACAAAACAAAAACAAAAACTAAGACAATTGAAAGCAAAATTAAAAAAAAAAAATAATCCAATTCTGCCTGTGCTGTTAGGCCCACCAGGCAGGTTTGCTCCTTCTCCCAGGTCTGGTAGTTACTTGCTCAGGACAGGATTAAGATGGGACAGCACCAAGATGGGACCCACAACTGTCTCTTTTTCCTAGTTAGGTCAACTGCTAGAGGCAGCATCAAGGTGGAACGCTCACTTTGTCCTTTAAGAAAGTCTCAGAGAGGGCGGCGCCTGTGGCTCAGAGAGTAGGGCGCCAGCCCCATATACCAAAGGTGGCAGGCTCAAACCCGGCGCTGGCCAAACTACAAAAACAGAACAATAGCTGGGGAGGAGGAGCCAAGATGGTGGTCTGTAGCCAGCTTTCCGCAGAGGCTTCTATCCAGAAGGAGAGTTAAAGGACAGAAATTTAGCAAGAAAACTGATGATTTGGATCTGAGCCAAAAGACAAGGTCAAAGAATGCACATCAACCATGCTGGGGCAACCTGTGACCCCCAAGGATACAAACAAAAGGTGCAGAACACATCACCAAGCCAACGGGAGTCCCCTCCCCCATGAGAACAGCTCGCAGTATACTCCATACCTCCATACAAACAAGCAAGTAGAGTTCAGATGTCCTTCCACTCTACCCCACAGGAGAGACCCTCTGAAAACCAGACCTCCTTCCCCTACTAGGGTGCTATGGCACTCTCCTGCCAGGCATAAAACTGTATAAAACTATATATTCTCTACCTGCAAGTTTGAACTCCCGGCACTCCCCTCTACTCTTCACCCTGAGGTCTGGAGGTCTGTCCCCCACAGAGTCCAGATTCTTGGACATTTTCTCGAGGGTTGTGGATGGGGCATGGACTGTTGCTGATCTGTGCTGATTTTCTGGCTCTGGAGTGGTGACAGAAAAGTAAGCCCAGAGGAGGCCAAGCTGGAGAGGTGGCCACAGCTGTGGGAACAATGGCAGTGGGGCT